>JAPTHA010171054.1:0-15474 GCA_029814585.1 Gymnapogon annona | reverse complement strand
AGAGGAAGACCAAAGAGGAGGTTTATGGACGTAGTGAAAGAGGATATGAAGGTAGTTGTTGTGAGAGTAGAGGATACGGAGGACAGGGTCAGATGGAGGACAGTGATTCGCTGTGGCGACCCTTGAAGGGAAAAGCCGAAAGGAAAACAAGAAGAAGTTGAGTACGGTTTTCAACTCTCAAATAATGAAGAGGTTTGTGGGAGAGACTTTTAATGTGATGTTTTGGGGCAGTGGTTCTATTTTTCATGTGGCACTGTGACCTGGTTCTTTCCATCGTCCACCACATGGACTATGGTCCAAAACACACCCACAACACTTCATCACTTTGTGCTTTTCAGTTTATTTTCAAGGGTGTGTAAAGAAATGAAAATTGAAATTACAAAGTTCTAATCCTGTTTTATTGTCCCAACTTTTCCTGAATGTGAGGAATGCGGCTGTATATTTACACTATACCGTCTATACATGACATCCTGGGTTTACACCTGGCTCCTCATTGGTACTGGCTGATACCACCCACACAATGTTTTTGTTATGGTGTCCAATGTTATGTTTTTTATCATACACATATATTATAAGACAACAAATATGCACGTGTATTTTTATTTTGTTTATTTTGAAGTCATTATAAAAGTTCATTTACATGTTACATTATCGGTCAATCAATCACGTTTAAATGTATAGCACCAAATCTTAACATAAGCTATCTCAAGGCACATTATATAAACCACATTTCCAGATTAGTTTAACAGAAACCCAATCCTCCAGGAGCAAACACTTGACATTAGAAACCATTACCAACACACTGCAAGGGTCGTTAAAATATAAGTTTATAAAATTAGAACATGTTTCCATGAAGGTGCATGATTCACTGATTGGAATATATTCAGTTGTTTTACATAAATGTTTGCATCCTATCGGTAAAACGGGGAACACACCATCATACACAGTGCCATTAAACAGTCTCTGGATCAGTCATGGCTATTTTCCTTTGCTTCGATGCCATCATGTTCAACTGTAGGAGAAACCAAAGACGACATCAAATAAATAAGACTTTCACAAAGGTTACAAAAACAAGTCGCGGAAGTTTTTTTCATCCGCACAGTGTGACATTCAAAGGATGTCAACCTGGTCCTTTTGAATTTAACCCGCACATATTTATTCATACCTGTTGTGTAGCAGAAGTTACCCTTTCTTCAGCCTGTGTCAGGCGTCTCTGGAGACGATTTGTCTTCTCTTGATACTCTGCTAATTGCCTCTCATACTGTTGCGGTAAACACACACAGGCACAGAGTTAAGCCAGAATCTGGGACCAGAAACACAAGACTGAGACGATGAGTCCCATTGATGATCCGTCACATTTCTGTCTTCCGTGGTGCTCTACATTTTAGAGTGACCAGTTCTTAGCCTGGTTTCTATAACACCCATTGAACAGTGAGATATGTGTAGGCTCCCATAGGAGAGGTTGAAAATCCTCCATACTACTCAATTCTTTGCAGCCGCTTCTCCAAAAGTGACCTGACATTTCCAGAGGCTTACAGTAGCCAAACAGAAGCGCGGGGCAAAGGTCAACTACACCCACCACGCACACGTGATTGCTAACAGTGCAGTGTGAGTGATTTACATTTTTTACATTAAGGCTTAGGGAAGTGTGTGTGTGTGTGTATATATGTGTGTGTTACACACACCTCAGCAATAGTACCCTGGTCAGTGTCCTGCTGCATCTCAAGCTCGTGGGAACGCTGCTTCTGCCGATTCAGCTCCGTCCTTAAACAAAACAAATAAAAACGATGAGCTCTGCAGGAAAAAACAACATTTAACAGATTAAACGCAGTATTCATAAAGGTTATGTTGTAAAAAGGATGTATTTGATCCAAATGGGGCCTTGGCCTCTGACTGTTAGCAAAGAATCTTCTAATTGACTAAATCAATGGGAGTCAGCATTCAGGACGATAGAGATTTATTGTCAATGAAAAAACAACAATTCAAAGCAACATGAACACCCCCAGCCTCATGCCTCGGACATACACCTTATCTAGATGGAGAAAATGCCAACTTCAAAAACATTACGATTATTTGGGCGCAAATAATGAGGTGTCAGCAAGAACCCAGACACCTCCCCTGCTCCACCAGACAACTACCTGCTACTGCTGCAACCACACCAGGTCACAGCCAGCCTGCGTAGAGTCAACTCAAGGAAAGCACCTGGTCCAGATGGCATCCCGGGGCGGGTCTTCAAAGGACATACCCAAGAAGAATACAGTGAACTGTCTGAACGACTATCGCCCAGTTGTCCTCACCCACTACATCACCAAATGTTTTGAGAGACTCGTCCTTTTCTCCATCAAGTCAGCTATCCCTGCTGATCTGGACCAACACCAGTTTGCCTACTGGGCAAACAGGTCGACCGAGGCTGCTGTCATGATGGCACTCCACACAGCTCTCACTCACTTGGACCAGAGTAACATCCACGTGAGGATGCCATTTATGGATTTCAGCTCCGCATTGAACACAGTTATACCCCAAAAAACGGTCATGAAACTGAGAAACCTGGACTTGGGCAGTTCACCGTGTGCATGGATAGTGGACTTCCTCAGGAACAGACCTCAGCGAGTCAGGATTGGGAACCACACTTCCTCCATGCTTCACCCTGAACACTGGAACACCACAGGGATGTGTCCTCAGCCCCCTCTTCACACAGGACTGTTTGGTTCACCCTTCCATCCCACAAACACCATCGCAAAGTTTGCGGACGACATCAACATTGTAGGACTGATTAGAAATAATGACAGTCAGCCTATAGGGAGGAGGTCAAACACTTGACCAAGTGATGCCCTCAGAACAACTTGGACTTTAACACAACAAAAAACAAATAATTGTGGACTTCAGGAAATTCCAGAAGACCATGCTCCCCACCCTTTCTATTAAAGAAGAGGAGGTTGAGAGGGTGGAGAGCTTCAGGTTCCTTGGTTTAAACATAACAGCCAAACTCACTTGGGCCACCCACACATCCCATCAGGTGAAGAAGGCCCACCAGTGCCTCTACTTTCTCCGAAAGTTAAAGCAGGCCCACCTGCCCCGCCCTCTGCTAGTGAACTTCTACAGAGCACACATAAAGTCCATCCTGATCTACTGCTGCACAGTGTGGTTCACCAGCCGCACCGCGAGGGACAGGAAGGACCTGCGATGGGTGGTGAAGACAGCAGAAACAAACAAAAAAAAAAAAATCGGGACCACACTGCCCCCCCTCAGTGACATCGACTTTGGCCAGCTTCACAAGGAAGCCCAAAAAAAATCAGTACTTACATAACTCACCCCGGACATGCTCAGTTTCCCCCCCCCCTCCCCTTAGGAAAAAGATACCGCTCAAGACTGAGCATCAGCTTCTTCCACCAGCCTGTTAAAGCCATCACCCCACCTTCCCAACACAAAGACTGCCACTCATGTGGAGCTGCTAAACTGACTTTCAAAGTAAATGTTGTTGACAATGTTTACAGTGACAATAAAGGATTCTGATTCAAACTTGAGACCCCCCCCCAATCAGATGGAAGGGCTGGCTTCACTCACTTCCGTGGTCGTCGGTCCCTCAGAGAAGTGTATGCACAGGTCAAATCAAACCCTACTGGCCTTATTAGCTAAACTGAACATATTCTAAGCACACACAAGCATTAAATATTCCACAGTGAACATTTTAAACAATCCTCAACTGTTTGTTTAATAATATTGTTCTTTAGTGGAATACCTCAGGGCATTCTGCAGGCATTACCTCATTGTATTTCTTGTGTGCAGCAGTATGAACCAACTTGTTAAACATCAGCTTTCTAAGCTTTTATACCACATAGTACATTATATCCACATCATCGTGGACAATATGGTGGGAGCCGATGAATACAGCATTATGTCAGATATTTAGAATTATAGTTATATTTCATATTTTGTTTCCTTCATGTTTTATACAACATGAAGGAAACAAAGTGGCTGGATAGTTCAGCTGGTAAGGCAACGGCCTGGTGCATAGGGTACCAGCATCCAGTGTGGGCCCTTGGGCAAGACCCTTCACGCTGCTGCCTACAACTGTAGCCTCAATGTCTCATTGTGCCGGTTCCAAGCCCGGAAAAATACAAGGGTTGTATCAGGAAGGGCATCCGATGTCAAAAAAAGAACTCCTTCCAAATAAATATGTGAACTGGATTTGCTGTGGCGACCCCGGAAGGGAAAAAGCCAAAAGAACTCATCATCATGTTTTATACAACATGATTGTTTTACGTTGTTTCTTTCACAGATGTTTCTAAAAACTATAAATGGATTTATACCTTCTGAAAGATTCTGCTCACTTAAAAAAAGTTTTTGCCGTCCACGACAAAACTCTTCTCCACTAGAAGATGCAGTTCACCTGACTTAGACTGAGGTCGCCAATGGCAGATGGTGTTGTCTATGGTGTGTTTGATTTCTCTCTTCCTTTACTACTGTGTAAATCTGTCTTTGCTGTTTCTTACTTGAGGCTTGTGATTTTTGTCTCAAAAGCCTGGACCAGGTTCTTGGCCTCCTCCTTCCAACGCTGAGTGCTTTTCTGTTGTGCTGTGAGGAGGCGTGTCAGATCAGCGCTGGAACTCCGGCTGCTCTCCTCCAGCTCGCGTACTCGTGCATCGAGTCCCTGCTCTTTCAGGCTGTATTCCTGTTCCAACTGTGAAATCTAAAGAAACAGGGTGTTCACTCTTTATCCTCATTCAAATTCCAGACTTTTTTAATACTGCTATTTTTCCCCACTAAGACCTTGACTTTATGCACTTGGTTGAGATTGTACCTGCTATCTGTGGTAGAAAAGATTATTTTACTACAGGAATAATTGAATGAATGCATAATTCACAGTAAATTATGTTTTAATGATAAATACGCTTTCAAAACTTATGAAAATCAGAAAAGTGTATGAAACATCATTCCATTACTGACCAGTTAGTGACATCATATCATAGAAGTTTTTTAAATACTATCCTCATGTATTTATCTGACAAGACTATGTGCCTTTGATTGTACTCACCCTGGGACAGAGAGTACCCACCCTGGGACAGGTAGCAGAGTGGAATGGTGTGCAAGAAGTCTCCCTGGTGGTCCGGGGGAAAAAGTGCTACTCCTACTTCCTTAGACTTCTATAGTAAAGACGTTGACTCGAGTTTTCGATCAGTTGTTACCTGTTGTTTGGCCTTCTTCTGAACTAACAGGGAGGTCTTGCGCATCTCATCCATTTCTCTTCGGAGTTGCAAGTTCTCCTGTTGTAGCTGGAGCCGTTCGTCACTGACGCCAACACAGTCATCCCGGGCTGTAGCCAGAGAGTCCTGCAGACGCCGTACCTCTTCCTGGCAGCGCAATAGCTCCTCACTGTAGCTACAGATGGACAGAAACATCAAGAGGGAAAGGGGAGAAAGACAGATGGAGATGAAGACAACATGGCATTTCCATACTACCATCATTATCAGCAGCAGATGGAGTCACAATGGCAGCTCCCACCACAGCTGCGGCTGTTCCAGGGATGCGAGGATGAAGACAGTAAATGTATAACACAGCTAAAGCGCTATGCTAACGGTAGCCTGCGACGACAGTCACTACGTCTCTCAGCTCCGAAGAACGCATCACTGTCCTCGTTATCGTCATCAACTCCGGGACGTCAATCATGTTTACTATATATATTGTCTATGTTGTGCAAGAAATTCAATTTTGTTGTGCATTTGCTCTACCCTTTTTTTTTCTACTCTGTGCTGCTGCTATATGACATTTTGTTGCCAGATCATTGGTCTGTGCAATGACAATAAAGGAAATCTGAATCTGAATCTCTGAATCTGAGCTACAAGGACTAAGTGTACTTACTCCATTTCGGTTTTTTTAAGCTTTGCCTGGGTGCTTTGCAGAGTGATGCTGATGTCTTCCTTCATCCTCTCTGCATCTAGACACCTTTGATGAAGAGCGTCTATCTTTCTGAACTCTGGCTCTGCCCTCCCTTCTTTGTACACCTGCAAACAACAAAAACATCACAGCAAGCATTTTATAGACACTCTACTCTTAACACACTCCACTTACATCTTTAATACTACATTGCTGCCTTTCTTTGACCGTTTATTAGGCAAGAGACTATTAATTATAATTTCCATATATATTACCAGACATCAACAGTTCCAGTGAGGACAATAAATCACCATTCTGAGGTCCAATGTGGTCTATGGGTTCTGTAAGGTCTAATGTGGTCTACAGGGTCTTTGTTCTTTGTTAGACACCATAAAGTAACAGTACCTAACTAATACATTACAAATATAGTAAATTACTTAATGATGTTTAAAGGGTTAATGTGGACGTTGACCGCTGTCTGGATTAACACTGATGTTGGTCTAATGTTCTCTCTCTCTTTAGTTTGTCTTGTGCTTACTAGTGAACATTAGTATCGGAATTCCTGCTTTGTGGTGACTGAGTTTTGCTGCATATATACAGGTTCCTACAAGCTATATTTAAGACTTTTTAATACCTTTCTAAGAGAACTTTGAAAATGTAATGTCAGTTCACTGCTGTTCCATCCACTTGATCTTTTCTCCATTGTTATTACATTAATTATTACATTATTACATTCTGGTGACATTCTGGGACTGGCGATGCGTGGGAATGATATAGTGTTACGGTTTATGATCTGTTTGTTGCAGTTATGAACGTTGTATGTTTAAACTGTTAGCGGTTAGCTGTAAGTAGCTGATGCTACGCTATGGTGGCCTGCGAGGACATTCACACAACCATCTCAGCTCCAGATGACACATCACAGCACCTGGTTATCACCAGGCAACTCGCTACCTGGTGGGACCGAGCTTTTACATCGGCGGAGAATCTGCCAGCGGGATGGAGGAGCTAACGGCTGGGCTAACCGGTCTGCAGTGGGAGTACAACCAGACAAGCGGATAGCTTTCCTGCTGTTAACGGACACTTTTGGCTCACAAAGTCACACCGGACTCTATCGTAATAGGGAGAGTAGTGGAGGGGGGGGGACTGGCGATGCGGTTGGCAGATGGCAGTTACGGTCTGTTTGTGATCTGTTTGTTGCAGTTATGAATGCTGCATGTTTGAACTGTTAGCTGTTGGTGGCTAAATGTGCTAGCTACGGTGGTCTGCGAGGACATTCACACACCATCTCTCGGCTCCAGAGGATGAATCACAGTCCTACAGTATCATCTCTGGGACTTCAATCATATATATTGACTGTGTTGTACAAGAATTCAATTGTGTATATTTGTTCTACTCTGTTTTTCTATTCTTTGTATTCTGCTGCAGTATTCACCAATTTCCCAGAGGAACCTTCCCGAGGGATGAATAAAGTTACTATCTAATCTAATCATGCTTCTTTTTTGCTTGTGAGTCATGCTTTAAAGTCAGGTAGCGCACATGTTGAATGTCCTGTGACAACCAGGGCTCCAAAGTAACTGACAACTGGTCCCTAATTTCAATATAAATAGTCAGATTGTAATGGGTGGAACTAAGTTGACTAATGTCACTTTCTTTGTAGACTGGGCATTTAACCGACACACGTAAACCCAAGTTTATGGGGACATAACTCAAAACCTTCCATATCAAATTTAAAAGATTTATAAAAATGTATTAAATGCAGATTTGTAAACGTCAGCTGTTTAAGACTTGTTAAGACCCCATGAGAAACACATACGCTCATAAAGTATACAACATTGCTTGTTAGTGTTCCAGTGATTCTTATCTGTGCTGACTGACAGGCCAACGTTCCTGCCAAATGCAGTTATTTAAGATCACTTAAAAATTGCACGGCCCATAAAATTGCAGCTTTATGACTGAAAAAAAAATGGGGAACAACAACAAAAAAAATTCCCTAATGGTACACTGGTTTAGTCTCAGAGATACCTTCTCCAGTTCTTCCTCCACAGCCTTTCTCTCTCGCAGGGACCTTTCAATCTGAGTCTCTTTGTCTGCACACTCCTGGAGCAACACGGAAAGAAAAAACAAGGGTGAGTGGCCATTATAGAATCATAAATAGAATCTATCTTTTGCTGCAGAGGGTCTTACCAGCTGCATTGCAGACAGCTCCTCAGCCATTCGGTGGATTTGATTATTGAACTGTTTCCGTATGTTATCCACCTGTCCCACAAAACCAAAGTTAAACAGTTTCATTCTGCTGAAGTCTGGGACTGGAAATATTAGGAAACTGAAAAATAGTTTCTTCTAATTGATTAATAATGTAAGCTGTCTCTAAAAACAGTTGTCTGTGTTACTGTGAAAATAAAAAACACCATTTGGTAAATCATCTCATGTAAGTTCATCAAATGACGTTGATAATTATTGCAGTCAAGGTAAAATCAATATTTCTTTCAAGTTGAAGGGTTAATTTTTGGTTTTAGTTTAATTTAGATTATGTCGAGCAGCAAGAGGAAAACAAAAAGAAAAAAATAAACAGTGTCTAAGCTATTCTTACAAGAGCACAACATCTGTGAATTCCAGATATAGAACATTTTAAATATTTAAAAGTGATTATATGTTTGATCACCATCAACAAAGGCATGAGTAAAAATAAGTGAATTAACAAAATAAAGCGGGTTTGGAAGATGAAGATTAAAGTGTAAAGATAAAATAAGATAAAACTAAAATGTTTATCACAATCCTCGTTATTTTAAGACCCTACTCCAGAATAATTGCAGCACTTTTAACACCAGTTCTTTGACAACAGTCCTTGTACAAAGAATGTGATAAAACGCCAGGGAATTAATCACATCTTGAAAATACCTCCCTCTTTTTTCTGACCTATTGCTCTGGCATCTGAAATATCCAGGATTAGAATAAAAGAAAGTGAAAACAAATCAGAAAAGTTGCCTTTGTAAACCATACCACTGATTTGTTGGAACAAAAAAAGGTTACTTTCCATAAGCACATTTGATACTGATATAAAGGGTTCTTTTTTTGCGTACAGCAGTTTCAGGGTTTGTACACGTTTTTCAAGCACTTTTAAGGGTAATTTTCACCCTATCACTGGTGTAAAATACATATCGACAGGAATACAACGGAGACAAGATAAGGTCCAGACAATGTCTTGTCTGGCAGCGTCATGCCTTGTTTGTCTTGTTTCATCCTGTCTTGTCTTGGGCTATTTGGTCTTGTTTTGCTTGTGTTGTTTTGGCTGTCGCCTCTGGCCCTGTTAGTGTGGGTGGGGGTCAAGGCCTGGTGGTGATTAAATGTGACTGTTTTGTGGTGTAATGTAATGTTGTCTAATGAAAAAAAAAAAAGGAATACAATGGAGAACAAAGTTTTATCCAAAACATTTAAGTGTTATCCAGTCACACTTTCACTGAGCCAAAGAGTAAGATAAAAATTTACCGAAAGTCGACCTGAGAGCAACGGGCAATTTTCTTTTTTAACATAAATAGCTATTGACTTGCCATCTAACCTGGCAGAGTTTATACGAATATAGATCACCTCACAGTTATACTTTCAATCTCTTAAACTCAAATTCAAGCACTTGTCAGATGTGGAAAACTCAAGAACAGAAAAAAGTATTTTCAAGGATTTCAAGCACCCATATCTACCCCTGGCCAGGTGTACTTCCTCTGATCCTTGGTATATTTAGTACAATCCAGACTATGATTTAAAGCCAGGTTATGAGACAGTAGACAAGAGGGAAGAAAAAGGTCTCACTTTGCGTTCAACAATTAAATTAGCACCTTGAGAAAATTACCATGATGGTAAAAAAAATGGCAATGGGAGGTCTGCATTTTATAGAAAGTGTGATGCATCAATAATTACTGTACGAAATATCATGTGTTGAAAATTAGCAAGAGATTGATAATGACAGCCAGCGCCGCGGTCACACTAGGCTTCATTAACAGGATTAAACAGCTGAGGAGCTCCCTCATTAATGGAACATTAATCACCAGAGGTTAGGCCAGAGCAAAATACCAGCGCTATAGTAAAACAACTGACACGGTTGTGCGGCTAATTATTATCTTTTTCTGAACCACTGAATTAATGTGCACTGGTTGTTGTGAAAGCATTCAGTGTTTTGAAACATTTGATGCAGTCAAATATAGTGACAAGAAACACGGTCAAAATTCCATCTGGTCGTGTTTCTTGTTACTATGTCCTGAATTGGAATCATTGCGACAGCCTGAAGGGTTATTTGGAGTTTTCATGGAGGAAAGCTTTGAAACATTGTTCTGCAGATCAATGCTGTGTTGAGGCGTCTGATTTCAACATAGCGTTGTGACAAAGACTATTGAATAGAGGGAATTCAACTAACGAGGCTTATGTTGCCGGGGGCTGACAGCTATGGTATGCACCCGAAATCCTACTAATCCTCTGCTCCCCCAACCATTTGGAAGAAACACACTGCCTGATGTCAAAATACAACATCGTGTAGTAGTTGCAGAAAGAAAGATAATTGTTAGACAATCGATATTAAGTACTTTGAGCTACCAACCTGATAGTGGTAGAATAATGGTCAGAGAAGCTATTCTTCTCCACAAAACTACACCTGGTGGATGAAAATGACACAGGACGAACTCTGGAAGGCAGCCCAAAAATGTGTATTTGTAAGACGATCAATATGAACCAAATTTGATCTGAATTGGCCTATAATTGATTGATTTATATAAAAAAAACAGACTTAACTAATGTATCCCCATTTGTCTAATACTCATAGAGAAGCTGAAGTGGATAGGGATTTTCCATTAAGGGTCTCCTACGTTGGCTATCAAGGGAGAAGAAATCCAACCGTATCTGTTCTAGTTATTGTCTTCACACCAAGGACATCCGACAGCGGCATTCAGGGTAAATCCATTAGATCCTTGAAACTCCATTTCGGGGACAGAAATATATAATGAACAATAGAGTCATAGTTCCATTTAAGTTTCTCATAATGGTAAACCTTGGGCATTTTTACACAAAATGAGTTGATCACACAACAGAAATACTGTATGTGTGATGCTTGTAAAGCATCACATGTGATTAGATTTTGCATTTGGTTTCTACATCTCAGAAGGGTAACCACCACATTAGCAGCTAAATGTTTGCACCACAGCTGTCATGTTATGGTCTCAATAGCCAGACCTGCTGTATTTCTACACTTCATTAGCTCTGTTCCAGTTCTGTGGACAGGTCTGGCACCCTCCACTATAACTCTGGAAAAGGGGTGAACATTGCCTCGGTTGTTTGTTTAGTTTTGGGACAAATGCACATGTAAGTGCTTCATGGTATTGAAATGACTCAAATCTAAGAAAAACAAAACAGCAAATAAAAAATATGCGTCTTCTTCAAATCTTGCCATTTTCTCTGTGAAATTGTAGTATTGAGTTGGTAGTATTGAGTTGGTTTTTTCATATAATAATGAATAATGATTTAAATGAGAATTTTAAAGCACAATTACATTCCTGGTACTGTGTGATGGAAATGTATATACTTATTCCAGGACAGGGCACTTACTTCATATGAGCCAGACTAGTCATTGTAAAACAAAAAACACGACAAAAACTCATTTACAGACGGAGCTGCTGCCTGTATCACAGTCTAAGACAGAATTCATACTGCCTGCAGTTCAGTTTTCAATAAATTCTCACTCACTTTGGACATACTATGCATAGGCACTGATGATCGTGTTAAATACAGATGCGCCTACTAAATTCATACTGCTATGGTCACAAATATGATTTAATTCTGACTTTTATTCATTTGTTTCCTGGCTGGATAGCTCAGTTGTTAAAAGCACCGGGCTGGTGCATAGAGGATACTGGGTTCGATCCCCGGTAAGAGCATCCAGTGGGTTGTGTCAGGAAGGGCATCCGGCATAAAAACTCCTGCCAAATCAAATAAGCAAATTGCATTCGCTGTGGCGACCCCAGAAGGGAAAAGGCCAAAAGAAATCATCATTCTCTATTCATCTGTATAAATACTGTCAGATTGATGAGTATTTGGATGGTGACACAATTGTTTTGCTTCAGTACACCAGTTGACTAGAACTGACTCAATCAGGATGTGTAGTGAATGAAGAGATGTTGAAGTGTGGACTTTCAGCTTTAAATCAAGAGGTTTGATAAAAAAAAATTATTGCTAGGCCTGTCGCAATAACAAATTTTGCTGGGCAATAAATTGTCCTAGAAATTATTGCGACAAACGATAATATTGCTGTTTTGATACCCTTTTTCAACTAATAAGTAAATCCTTTTAAAGATACATTTTATTTCCTTAGAATATTTAAAATTGGAATTATATTATGGGAAAAAAAAGACATTGTAAATATAAAAAATAAATAATCAAAACAAACAAAACTTGTGGAAATGCTGTCTTTTGGACGGTCTGAAAGGTGTGTGTGTGTGTTTTGGATGGTGTTAGATGCGTGTGTGTTTTGGATGGTGTTAGTTAAAGAGGTGTGTGTGTTTGTGCATGTAGTGAACTCCATTGTGTGTGTGTACCTTTCACACTGTCTGCTTCGTAAATGTCGTAATGATGATGGTCTGTCTATCGGGAACTTGTCTTTGGTGTTTTAGTGTGTGTGTGTGTGGTGTTGCGATTACCGTAAAAACTCTGCATTTAGCGCGAACACTGTTCAAACACGTGTTCCTAGCAGCTCATTGAAGTCTTGTGCTTCACGCGCTCATTTGTCTTGAATCCAAAGTGTTCCTACTCGTCAGCTGTTGCTTTCGGGGAGCAAAGGGAGAGATCAGGAGGAAACCAATTTTATTTCCTCCAAATCTCTCCCTCTGCTCCTCACGGACCCTCACGCTGCACTCAAGATGCCCCGCCCATCACACACACACACACACAAAACGACAGGAGGGTTCACTCCTTATTCTACTGAGGATGGTTCCTTAAGAGTTAGTCGCCATGGACACAGCGATTTTAAGTAATTATCCAGGGTCTTTGGTAAATAAAAAATATTGTGCCCGGCAAATTTATCAAGCACATTTTTTATTATCATGCTATTAATCAATTTATTGATTATCACGACGGGCCTAATTATTGCAATAACGATTTAGGACAGTGGTGTCCAGATCATTGTAATTCAAGGTGGGCCGGACCAGTAAGAACAGTGGAAAAAAGTACGATTATATGAATACAAACGTTTACGTCTACAAGGATTAATTAAAAACATGAATAACATGAAGACCCTGAAATCCACACCTCGGTTTATCATTTACACAAGTAAATCTAAGTGTAAGTAAGTCTAAGTTTGTACTGTACTTCTCTTGAGACATTTCAAGTTATTTGTATTGTTGAAATTCACCCTTTTTGTAAAAAGCTAGTCTACATTTTCATAATTAATTTGACTGGTAGTAATTATTTATAGGCTGATATGATGTATTGTATCCACTAGACATCAAACTGATCTTAACGTGGAACCTAAGCCAAAATGATTTGAACATCATTGTCAATATCTTCAGTGTAATATTGCAATTTATAAAGTTTTACCACGTTCCGAAGTGGTGCCCCAGTGGACAGATTTTATTCCGTGGGATGTATGTTTGACACCTGTGAATTCCAAGCCTTTTAATCGTAGCCCCTCCAGTTTCAAAAGGCTCAGAAGTAACTGGATGGACTCGGACCATCCTAAACACAGTTTTCAATACGAGTTGAAGTCTGAAACCCGGACCGAACCAGCCTGGTACTACATTATGGATGAAAATTAGCATCTTCATATTCCATTGTTTAACTTAGTTTATTATTATTAATTATTATATTATTATTATTGGTTTATTATTGTTTAACTAAGTTATTGTTTTTTTCTTTCTTTCTTTGGGGCCACATTGAAATGGCAACTTATATACTCTAATAAATAAAATGTGATCATGGTTTTTGACCTATCCCTGCCTGGTTTGTCTACAAACTTAATCCTGAACTTTTCTGTGCTGCCTTAACTTCCTTAAAAATAGCTTCTTGCCTTGAGAGTCATTCAAACATCCTCACTTCTTTCCTTGTGCGGACTGCAGCATCCTGGATCAACTGCTTTATGACCTCCTTTGTTCTCTCCAGCTCCTCAGTCTTCTGTTTCTCTCTTAACAGGGCCTGAAGGGAGACAGTACACATAGACACTGTTCACATTTCAGCAGCACTGAAGGCTTGTCAGACAATAGTGCATCTCCACTCTGTCAGATCGGGGGGTTTAAAACAATGCCACTGGAGTTAAAAAACAAAAACAAAAAACAAAACAGTAAAAAAAAAATAGACAGAATGGTTCCAGTCACCTGTTCCTTCTGCAATGTGGCTTCCTCAGCCACCTGAACACTCTCTCGGACTTTAGTCAGGGCCTCATATTTCTCCTCCTCTAAGGTGGTGCAGCGGGCCTGGAGTTCGCCAACCTTCCTCTCCCACACAGTTTGCTCTCTGCGAACTGCCTCGGCCTCCTGAGATGCTGTTTTTAGTCTAAGAATTGAGAGAAGACATTACAATCTGAAAAAACAATAAAATGTAAGGAAGCAATGTATGCATCTCCTATTTCAACATTCAGTGCTATTCTACTTCAAGTGTACCTGTACTGGTTCTGTTTACAGCATTATTTGTGCATCACTTATCACAGGGCACTTGCTCTTTATCCTAAACAATTGACATCATGTACTTCAATACTTGCCTGTCTACTTTTTTGGTTGAAATTATTGTGTGGAGCAGCAAAGTTAATTTTAATAAATATGTGAATGAATGAACACAACCATAATAAAATGTATATTTTCAGAATTTTAAACTGTTATTGTTAAGTTATACTTCCAACTCCTTTTTGAATATGTAAATGAAGTCATTGTTTTCATGTGTACACACACACACATATACTGTATATGGTATATTTTATATTGTGAGTCATCGTATTTAGGCAGTATATATACCATATACAGTATATACACTGTATATGGTATATTTTATATTGTGAGTTATCGTATTTATATATACTGTTTGTATTCTGTGTTGTATTTCTATTTTGTTTTTATTCTGTGTTTATTTTGTGTTATATGGTGTGTACTGGTGCTGGAACGATAATTCCCCAGAGGAACTTTTCCCTAGGGATTAATCAAGTTCTATCTAATCTAATATCTATCAGTGCTGTCAAACAATTAAAATGTTGTTCAAATTAATCAGTCACCTTTCTATTAACTTTGATTCAATATTCATTTAGGTTTCATTTTGTATCAACAAACAGACTCAAGAAAGAGTGGAATAAATAAACTTAAAGTGTTTATCAAACACCTTCAACAGTTCCTATTTGTTGTGTTGTATTAATATTTCCCATCCAGAGGACCAACATCTCCCATCTTTATCAGTTGGCTCTGCTGTCTGTGACTGCCGGATCAACTGCCTATTTGCACATGTGCCACAGTAACTCTACTTGGACAAACTGCCTAAAATACATTGACGTTCAGCCACTCTGTCCTGCAGATGAGTTAATTACATTCACGCACACACACAAAAATACACATATATATATATATATATATATATATATATATATATACA
>JAPTHA010170953.1:3331-15512 GCA_029814585.1 Gymnapogon annona | reverse complement strand
CGAAACACCACTCGGGTTCAGATCGGGGAGACCATTCCTCCCGATCACCCCCCTCCAAGTCTCACTGTCGTCACCCACGTGGGCATTGAAGTCCCCCAGCAGAGCAATGGAGTCCCCAGTCAGGAGGGGCACAGCAATGATCTTGATAAAAAAAAAAAAAAGTGGTCTGTACAGAATATAAACTTCAGGAAAATGTATGGATTCGCTTTTAGAAGTGACTTGAGATGAGTGGATTTGTGTTTTTGTGCAGGGAGCAGGTTCGGTTTTCAGACAGCTGCTCGCCTCTCTAATTAAAGATAAAAATGCCTCTGGTGGAGAATGAACTCTGTGTTTTGGTCGGGGCTGATTGAAGCCATTGTGGCGTTTTTTTTCCCTCCTCCATGTGAATTTGTGCTGACATGAAGGGCATTATGGTTGCGTTTGAGGAGACGATGGGCTGTTTTTTTTTTTGTTACAGATCTCTGCATGGGGAATATTTCCGACGCCACTTTGCATGCGAAAGTTCTAGTTGCAGAGAGATTTTTATTTCTTTATTTAGTTTTGGTGCATTGTCGTGTGATCCACTGCGAGGGCCTGTTGAGGCTCAAAGGTCAGTCATGTAGTCGGGCAATAAAATCCTCAGGTCAGGCAGTGCCAGGGTACAGCAGCCTCGGCCTGCATGACATTACAAATGCACTATTTTGAGAGGGAAGTGTCCTCCGAGTACAAGGTGTGACCACCATTCCTTGCTGGGTAAAACCTGCTCACTCACTGGGGTTAGTTGGAAGGATGGCACATATTTGACATGGTGGCAAAAGAGACCCCTCCTCTGTTTGTCACTGTGCATCCCACTCTGTCGGCGCCGGCATGTCGGCCTCCATCACTCATCTCTCTCACTTAGCGGTTGAAATTGCATTTGGAGAACGCTGTTTTTTCCCCCCCTGAAATCACAGATCTAGCAACACAACTTTGGTTATGGTGCATTAAAAGTGTTCTGCACACAGCCAGTGCAGCTGATTAAATACAAGTGGAGTCTGTTGTCTCAGTAATGCATCAGCGCTGCATAATAATATCTCCAGCGTGCATCCATATGTCGAGTGGAGCTGCAGTAGGCATTCTGAGGCTGGAACAGGGAGGGACGCAAATGAGTATTTTCATTCCTGGTCTTTTCTCCTTCTGCTCTGCTCGTTAATTACATGTAAAATACCTGAGGTTGGTGGTTGTTAAGAGGCACTGCCTGCGCTATAATACTGTTCTCTGAATGTTAATTAGCTGGCTGTGAATTAAAAGATTTAAACAAACCAGCTGTGGTAGCTTCTGGGATGGAGGAATTAGTGGGGCGTGAGCATTCCCTTTATTACGATCATTATCCTGACAAGCTCTGGTTTCTTTACATGAGTAAGGGGATCGGGGCTTCAGATAGGGGGAGTCGATGACCAGAGGGAACCCAACGCTACGCAACGTGGGGTTCAAGCATCATGGCAGGTCTGTGCGTGTGGAGATGCAGCATCTTCTGTTGAGAATTAGCAACCATTTTGATCTTGTTCGTCCAAACTGATCCTGTTCCATTTTATTTTCAGCTTGTGGAAAATAAGCTTGTGTTATTTTTACTCAGTGTTGCCATGACAACACCGTCTTTCTTTTTTTTTGTGAATCTAGGGAAGTCAAGGAAAGCAAACAAGGCCTTGTTCTTTTACAGAGGCTTCCAAAAAATGTTTTTAATCTTTAGATTCCAGGTGAAGATCACTTTGTCTTGAACCATTTGTTTAGTTTTCAATCTCACTGTTGGGTCAGTAACAGATGATGATACTAGAGATTTGTCAAAATATAACAATATTTGAAATGAAGCCGCAGCTAATGATTGATCTGTATCACAGATTGTTAAAAGACATCATCTTTACACTTGCAATTCAGTAATGCCAAAGAAAAAAGAGCTCAAACTGAGTCCTTTCAGTCTGTATGGTTTTCAGAATGGCTGCAAAATGGATTTAAAAATTAATACTATTGCATCTTCTTCCTTAAATATTCTACTCCTGCCTTTGTCCCGGATTTATTCTGCATCAAGTCTTTAGTTTATGTCATTCCGTGCTGATGTTTTTTGCTTGGTTGAGCTTTAAAAAAAACACCCAAAAAGAATACCAACGTAAAACGAGAATGCAGGTTGTGCAGAACAATGTCATTAGTTATGCTGGATGGACACACAGAGCCACAGATTAATGTGGTCAGCAGTGTAATTACAGCACAAGAACAACACTTAATCCTGAAGCTTTCTTATATGCACTCTGGTTTCAACGCTTAATGTTTCGTCCACAGAGACTGTTGCCCTTTTGTTGACAAAACAATGTCAGAGGCAGAAAATGAGCTTAGGAACATGACAACTGTATTTCTGAGTGAGTCTGGGAGGAAATTCTGTTACTCAGTGAATGTCTATTGTGTACGTTAATCATTCAGACTTTGTTTTATTGATGAAAGCCTTTCTTTTTATGTGTGTATGTGTGTGTGTGACTTGGCTGGTTTGTCATTGATTTAATTATCAACACTTACCCTTGCAAAGTCCCATCGGGCACTGCGAAAAGGGATGCTACGCCAACTTTAAATTGGTCATAATATTCTTTCATTATGGCCAGTATGGAGAACAAAAAAAAGCACTCTGTCTTAAAACAAGAAGTAAGTTACCCGACTCCATTAGATGACTTTAATGTGTTGATGAGTCCTTAATGATTCTGTCTGGCACTTTGTGCACTGACGCTAAGTAGCTGAAAAATAACCCAATGGAAAAAGAGCCATAAAATCCTCTGTGTTGTCATTCGCCTCTGGATGTGAATATTGCCAGAAACTTGACCCCTGGTACTTAATATGAAGCCTGTGTTTAACTGGACAAATGACAAAACTCTGCCTGACCTGCTGATGTGTTGCACTGTCTTCTGCGGGTGCGTAGGCCTTAAGTCAAAAGGACCAGTGCCGACAATGGCGCAGATGAGCTGCTTATTGTACAAACGCCAAATTGTCCCCTTGTAGCTGTGCACAGTAGATGATGCTATTATCAGCAGATTCCCTCCTGACTCTGATGGAGTACTCTGCAGCAGGGCACAGTAGATGAAAGTGTTAGCAGCGCTGTGGATGTCTGTCCTGTCTTGTAAAGCAGCGGACAACAGAGAGGTGTAGTCAGCAGGAAAGTGGACGCGGAAGACTTGACTTATTGATGGAAGTGAAGACATTACACATCACACATGGACAGTGAAACAGTAATATTTATTACAATTATAGTCATTTATGTTGAAGGGCCGGTTTATATTCTTGAGTATAGCCCCGAATATTTTTGTTTTTTGTGGTTTTATTTCATTCTACTCATCTATATCTGATCTTTACTGTTGCACTCAATCTGTTCTTTTCTTTTCTTATTTCTATTTCTATATTTATATTATTAGGAATTACTCTTATTTTTCATCATACTTGCAGAATCTCTCTGTGTGTGTCTTGTCGTATATGTGCTGCTGTAACCTGAAATTTCCCCGTAGGGGACTAATAAAGGGATCTAATCTATATTTGAATGCTGTGTGTCTAGATTTGAAAATGTTCTTTTCTTTTCACACATAGATACAAGTACAAATCATACTGGTTTTTTTTCCTGAGGGATAAATCGCGCAGAGCGTCCTGAAAATTCTTAAATGTCTTGATGCCATATTTCCTAATGTTTGATTAAACCTGTGATCATTTTATTTGTGTACTAATATGTAAAGAAAATGAACAAAATCATGACGACAGATGCTGCAGGTGTATTTTTCTGTTGTGCTTTGCTCCATCTATTTTTTTGGTTTTCACTCTGTTTCATTCATCCATTTTTCCTCTGTAGATTACTGAGCTGTCACACAGACCTGTCAATCAAAGCCTGAAATGGCAGACATCAAGATGTTTTGTTTCCCTGAGATCTAATGAACAGAGGAAAAATATAAATATGCACAAGTACATCAGTGCTTAGAATACAATAGATGGAATAAGACCTGGGGGAAAAAAATCCCTAACTTATTAGTTTTTGAATGAGTATATCTAAAGGGTTCCGCGACTTTTTGGAGCCAAATGGTCAAAGTGTCTTTAAATTTGAAAAAATAGGAAATTTTATTTATTGTCGTAGGAAATCATATGAACTAATATCTGTGAAGATTTTATCATGGCAACAGTCATGGTCGGGTCCTGCAAGCATGGGCAAATATTTACACAACACACACTGGAAAAGGTATAAAAATTATTTACACATACACTGCAAGACGAGGGTCAGAAAAAAATATTGACAGTCACAAGCATAAAATACACAAAATAATAATAATAGTAATAATTCTAATAATAATAAAGGTTATTTATACAACCATTTTTACAGAAAGTCCCCACAAAGTGCTTTACAATAAAATCAGAAGTAATTCATAAGCAACAAATACAAGAGGAATTGATGAAACTACAATGACCACGGGTGTCAATCTACAGTTCCCTGTGTAAATCAAGTAACAACAGCAATCACACCAAACACAAACTATTCATAAATTCAACCTAAATCAAGAGGGGGCCATCACAGAAAAGACGTGTAAACTACAGTGTGAACTGTTAAAGCCGTCAGTTAGTCTGCACTAATAATACCATTAATAATAATAATGATAAAATGACTGAATGGAGGCGAACATTGTTCAGCCCAGTCAGTGTGTTAAGCTTGTCTGCTGGCAGCTCCCTCCCATGTCGGTTGTGACAGCTGATGTAGTTGTAAATGGAAGTCTTGTAACAACCGTAGCCTGTCAGATTTCTCAGGGAAACACAAATGTACTCCTTGTCACTCTGTCAGTTCTTAATGGGGGTTTGTTTGCCCAGAAACATATCTGTAGTGAGACTGTCACTGTGCAACCAGCCTTGATGATTTCCTTGTTTTTTTTTTTTAAGTTAGCCCAGCCTTGTTTTATATCCATCACATTTATGCATTGGGCACCGTCATGCTTTTTTTGCTTAATGTTCGCACTCGCCACAAGATGTCTCCCTCATCGATGCTCACTGGGCCGTCTGTGTGACGTTCATGTGGTTTTTTTTGAGGAGCACTTGTGACAAGGAGACTGAAGGTCGCTTTGGAAAACGCCACTCCAATGTGGGACAGTCTGTCTCTTAGATATGTGCAGGTGTCCTCCAGACCCTGCCTTCCCTATCGTCTCTCCAGTCCATCTTCTAGAATGCCTGCCAAAAGCTTAAAATAGTGTGCAAAGAATTAGATGAAGCTCTCATTTTGATGTTTAAATAGTTGATTCACACATTTACTCCCGTCACATCCTGTATTGTTTCTATTTCTGAGAATGATTATTTAAGTTGCGTTTGTGTTCTTTATTTGACTTATTTTTGTCATATTGTATCAGTGAAAACTTGAATAAACTTTAAGCTCACGATAAATATGCAAAGGATATTTTTCAATTTCATGTGCAAAACATTCATTTATTGATAATGCTATTAACTGATAGCTGCAGCTCTACCTGGGAACCTGCATATAATTATTTGCATGTTCTGGTTTGAGAAAAAGGAAAAAACCACAATAATCTGTCTCTATAGGCATTTGCAAAATATTGTGGAGCAAAACAAAATGACACAGGGTCATGAATGCATCAAAAACTAACACATTATATGTCGACTATTCAATTAATGAAAATTTTGGCAACTGATGATCAATTTGAGGACGTATTTTCAGATGGGGTGGGGTCGAGGCTGGAGTCTATCTCTGAGTTACAACCATATACATTTGAGTTATTTGTGGCTTTGTTCGTTCCATAAGACATTCAGATGAATATCTTTGGTTGTGGACAAAATTTAGGCAAGTTTCATCATTTTATAGCTCAAACAATATCACTTAATCAGGAAAATGGAATGAAATGCCTCAAAAGCTGGAAGGACTCATCGACTTTGTGCACTTTTAAAAAAGCTATGAAATCCCATTTTTAACTTAATATTTTATCGATTTATGTTCAAATAACTTGCGCTACCCTTTTTATACTTATACTACGTTATGTAAAGTTTCAGTATGAATTTCTTTTTATACAGTATATTATATATGTGTGTGTATTTCATTTCCAATCTTTTCACTCTGTACTGGAGACAGTGTTTTTCCATCCGCTCCGCTCCTGTCTGTTTTCCTGCTTGGATTTGGTGAAGTATGGTATTAAAGACAGATATTACATGATGCTGTCTCAGTGGGTGATGTGCATGGAGCTCGCAGGCAGCAACTAACGATCCCAAAAGTGATAGAGATATCCAATCGACAGGCTGATAATGAGCCAGAGTGGGAGCGAGTGGGATAGCAGGGCTTTGGTGGGAACTCTTGCATGTGTGGACGAGGACACCTTGGCCGTCCTGGCTTGACTTTTTACTTCTGCAAAAATCAACATGGCAGTGAGTTCGTGTATTTTTAGATGCCCTTTTTAAACGCAGTGTTTTGGTCCCTCACACTGCATGCGACGAATAATAAGAATTCAGGAGCGCATTGTCACGCTGGTGTGTAATGAGGGAAAAATCTGGGAAATAATACGGAAACACTAACGATAAGTGATGACGATGGCTGGTTTGGAGTAAAAGCTGAAGGGCCTCATTTCACCAGCCGCATTTTTTCATTTGTTTTTCCACTCATCGAGGGCACTAGAATGCACTGTAACAGAGCAGATCCAACTGCAATGCTGTGTTTGACTGTGGTATGTGGGTGGAAGTCTTTTTTTAAGAGTGAGAAGCGATAGAGGGAGGGAGGTGCAGTTCACAGTTCCATCTCTGAGCATGTGTAAATACAAACTGTACGGTAGGGACGCAGCCCTTTAAAAAGAAAAAAATCTAGAACCACCTTAAATCTCTTGTGTATGGAAAAATTTTCATGAAACATTAAAATTGTAAAAGTGAAACAAGTGCGGACAGAGGGAGGAAGTCCCTGCTGGGGAAATCTACTGGCTGTTTATTTTACAGGTGGTGATTAAACTGAAGGTGTCTACATTTGTTCGAGCCCAGGTGGATATTTTTAGCGTGAGACAATAGTCATCCAGCTGAGAAACTTCCCCTCTGGTCATGGGCTCAAACATAAGTGAGGATAGATGAATATTAACCCCCCAACCACCATGGCCACTAGTATAGGCTGTGGCCTTTCAGACCAACCTTTTGGCTGACCTTCTCACTATGCACTATGCACCAACACGTCCATGGTTTACCTGTCAGATAATGCCATGTGCATTTGATATGTGGCCTTTTTGAGATGGTGGTAAAACTACAACAACCTCTATAGGATGAAATATTGCCTTGTATATTTCTGTAATACACGGATGTGTATAGATAGATACACCTTTATTAGAATTTGAATAGATATGCGCTAAGACTGAACTTGAATAATTAAAATGACAAATTATTTCTCGATTAATGCATATTAGTTTTAATGTTTCGGTGCTTGTGTAATTTAATACAGCTCTCCAATTTGTTTTAGTTTACTGCAAATGACATGCATGATGAAAATAAAAGTAGAAAAATATTATTTTTATTAACCACTGTGCAGCAGATGTTGGGAGCCAAACATTTCTCACCCAAATACCTCCTAAAAATATTTTTTAAATACTGTAAGAATCACAGAATGTAATTCAAATACTGGCACTAATATAACACAAAAAAACCCAAAACAGTGTACTTAAATTGAAATTTAATCTGAAATTTCCCCTAGTGGGACAAATAATGGTATATCTAATCTAATCTAATCTAAAGCAAATCTTATAGGTAAAAGTCAAGATGCAATCATTGGAAAATACATGTGACACAATAAATGTTCAATCATAAGAGTACTTTTCAGATGTTTTTTCAAATAAAGATAATGTATGTTGATTGAAGTTGGGGAATATCTAAAGAATGCATATTTACTTCTAAGTTGTATAACTACTACATTACTATTTTTATGGGGGTGTTTAGTGACAGACCACGAGATGGCAATTGACTCCTAATAGGTAAAAATGTGATGAAAGTGACTCAGCGTGGGTTGACAGTATATCACATATACTAAGTGTATTGTAGGACGAGGTTAATGATGTCAATGAGGTCAATGTCAAATACTCATCGCTCCGTGTTGTTTAACAACTTGAGCATTTTGCTTTTGTCGCTGCTGACCCTGCAAACCTGCAAAGGATGAAGCGGGTTCAGAAAATGTGTGCTTGTTGCTGATATGAAAGAGACATTTTCCTGTGAAATGTGTCGAAGACCACAATAAAGAGGAGGTTGTACCGCGGCTCATTTGAGCTGAACTTTGAAGTTTGCAGACACTGGAAAGTCCACATTTTTGTGTTGTTTTCACATCTTTGTCTTAACGACTGATGGTTGTATCTACATTCAGGCACAATGTGGGGAGGTATGATTTTGTGTCCAGACATAACTGTTATTAATTTAATTATGTTTATATGAAGCTATGATTGATTTCCTAACCTTAACCAAAGCAGGTTTTATTGCCTAAATCGTTCATAAAACATTTATAATAGACAGTAATCTGACTATTAATACATTTGACTGAAGTAAGACTTGAAGTCATTTACCAAAGTCAGAATTGACAGTGGAGTTTCTTGGGTTTGTTTGCGACGTGTGTTTATTGAGGTGATGACACTGTGGTCACATCATATGAAGGCATATTTCCTATCTGTGTATTTACATCTGTCACTCAAGTCTATGGTGATGTGAACTCCACTCTGGTGGTGACATCCTGGACTCTACCACTTCATTGTTCTTGAATTAAATGAAACTTTCATTATTATGTATCTATTATCTGTCATTTCCCTTAGTTGTAACATGGAAGACGAAGCCAATATTGAAGTATTCCAGATTTTCACTCCATTTGGTGTTGAAGTGCATAGCTTCAATTACATGTACATCTGCTTTTTGTCTCCGTCCTCAGGACTACACGTTGACGATGTACTTCCAGCAGGCGTGGCGGGACAAGCGTCTGTCCTACTCTGAAATCGCCTACAACCTGACTCTGGATAACCGGGTGGCCGACCAGCTGTGGGTGCCAGACACATACTTCCTCAATGACAAGAAGTCCTTTGTGCATGGTGTCACGGTCAAAAACAGGATGATTCGTCTGCACCCTGATGGGACGGTGCTTTACGGGCTCAGGTAAAAGATCTTCACCATCCTTCCATGTATATCACACCTATTTTTAGATGGAATCTGAGCGTGAGGGGTTGCACTTAATGGATCCTGTATGGTAATGGTCTGTAATGCATATGAACTTTAACCCTTAAAGACCTGACACATTTACTCGTCTAATAAAAATAAATAACTTTTGCACGGCTGATCTTATCAATTCACGACAACAAGTTTGTTCTCTTGTTATGGTCATCAGATATGACCCGTCTTGACATTCAGAGGCTCCTTCCTGAACATAAAAACACTGTTATTTTCTACAACACTGATTCACCGGTAAAACCATGTCATTTGTCAACGACAGTGGTTGAAGGTACTTTTGTTTTAAGACATATTTTGTTGAAAGAGTCACTTTATCTTCAGTTTTGTTTTCTTTAGATATTGAATTTATTCCGGACCACTATGGATATCTCCATTATCATTAAATAGTAAATATAGATTGTAAATATCTGCTTAAATACACGCAATAAAATAAGAAATTGTAAAAAAACAAACTGTTAAAATTCATTAGGAAGTCACCATCAAAATAGTTGTACTTTTTAAGGAGTTGATGATCGGATGTAAATCTTATTTCTCTTTAAATGTTTCTATTTCTGACCTGTTAAGAACCAAAAATGTTCTAATTCACATATTCTTGCAGTGAGATTCTGAGTTCAGGTCATTTTACGTCATCTCAACAGTTAGTTTAGTTTTTCAGGTGTTAGCTATTTGAGCCCAAGATACCAAAAAGTTAGACATGTTTGAGGTGAGTAAAATGGTGAAAGGATGAAATATTAGGAAATTAATTGAGAAAGATGTATGCAATCTGTGAGAAAGATTAATCTGCAGACAAAAGTGACTAAAGTTCAATTGTTTGTTTCTTGTTTATGTTTTAATCTCATATGGCCCTTTGAGATCTCTACTATTATTCTGCTTAAAATACATGTACAGTAAAGAGTTTTACTCAAGTAGTAATAAAAGGAGTTATGCTTCAGCTTCTGCGTATTGGCAGCATATACTACTACTTCATGTTTTACTCCTTCAGATCCCCTGATTATCATCAGTATATCAATAATTGATTTGGTGATCAATAATAAAGCAGGGTGATACAAAAGCCAAACTCAATCATATTGTGCAGGACAGTTCAGCTGGTCCTGAAGACATCTCTTTGTGATGTTGGGCTGCGATGCCTATGAGGAGGATGTATCCATAATTGATAACGCATAATCAATAATGTAGCAGTTCAATACAAACACTGACTCTGTATTTGTACTGATGCTGTGTATTTGGCAGCACAGGGTTAGCACAGCCTGTCCATCATTTTGCCTCTGCGTCTTCTGATCTGTCGCCTTCTCTTCATGCATGCTTATGTGTTTGTGTGTGTGTGTGTGTTAAAGATGAAGATTATTGTTGCTAATTCAAGTTTTTGGAGTCAGTTTTTCAGTCACTCTCTCTCCAGACTGAGATGCCCTTCTTGAGAGTGCTTAAAAAATTTAAGTATCTGCACTGCACCAGACTATTCATCGCCACGTTTTGTTTCAACGGTGGACAAATGTAATTTATAACTCTCCAGCTAAATTCTATAAGTGTCGGACATATTTATGCACAACAGCCCAACTGGAGCAGGATTGCAGCTGTAGATGGGATGGCATGTGTGCAGCATAGAGCTGCAGTCGTTACCTCAGATAGGTTGTCCTTGTCAGTGCAGGTGCCTCCCGGCTCCTCTATTATTTGGTCTGTGGGTTTGGTTCAGGTTTTATTTGATGCTAGCAAGTCCAGACACAAGCTGCTGTCAGAGTCAGCCTGGCCAGATGCCTGTGCACACTGAACACACTGACACATACCTGTAGAGACGGGCCGGCTGGTTGCAACAGCAGGGCTGGAGTAGATGTGGAAAGGAGACACAGGAACATGGGTCACATGATACACACACACACACGCACACACACACACACACACGTTCATGGACCAATGTGTGCAGTGTGTGTGCATCAGTATCCACAGATTTATTTAAGTAACACTAGAGGAATGTGGTCTAGCACTGTACTCACAGTGTTTGACACTTTCACATCCATTGATATGAATGATTATTGTGGTAATAATCAAATCATTTTTTTTTTTTTTACAAGTTTAAAAGTTGATTTAAAAAAAAAAACAGGCAGCAATTCACATAGTCAAAATATTTGTAAATGATGAAACAAGACAAAAGTGGCCAAAGAAAAAGATGGAATGAAATCTAACTGAAAAACCATATAAACCCCTATGGTGTTTTTATTCTAAAAGATGAAAAATTTAGAACTGGCTTTTGTTTGTGGTTTTAAATTCCTCTTTATGGTTTAATGTCAGCAAAAAAAAAACCTTGAAACATGTTTATTTTTTAGCTGAGAATGTCAAGAAAATAAGCCAAAATAAATGTGTCTTGTGATGAGTATAATCACGACGACGTCACATATCGTGCAAAGGATAATTATTGCTAGTATTGTTAAATGATACTGTCCTCTGATGGGTTAAATATGTCAGCTTCAGAGATTGGTTTTCATCACATTCATGTGTGTTGGGAATGTGATCAACCGGGTTCAAAAACATTCAAGGAACGTTCAGGAGACGTGTCAAAAAACATTGAGTTAACACATTAAATACCGCTGCGATTAGAATAAACATTATCGTGTCGTCTCTGCCTCTAAAGTAGCTCAGTCAAGTTTGAGGTAAAAATAATTCCTCGTGATGTCACAGTGATGTCACGGGGATTATTTTGGTTTGGGCTGGGAGCCACAGGAGAGAAAAGTGAAGGACGTGGCTTTATAATTTGGCATTACCTTGTACAGTGACAATAAAAGTATTGTATTGTATTCTATTCATTAATGGACATGTAGGATTCAACCTGAAAAAGATTTGCATTCAGGGTGTATGAGCTGTTTCTTGATAATGAACATGAAGAATCCAATTACAGCAGTTCAGCGGTAAAAAAACAAAAAAACAAAACACATCTAAAATATATACTGTGCAGCAATGTACTCACTTTATTTAATGTGATTTACATTATTGGCATTTTGGT
>JAPTHA010170947.1:0-32493 GCA_029814585.1 Gymnapogon annona | reverse complement strand
ATAGTGGGTGACTGTGGCAAAGCTTGCATAGAGAGAAGACTGGTGGAAAAAAAAAAGCCCCTAGAGGTCCTCAACATATTAGCAGTCAGCTGTGCAGAGTGGTGCATGTGAGTGACAGGGAGTGTGTGTGTGTAAGAGAGTGAGTGGAAGATGACCCTCACACACACACACACACACACACACACACACACACACACACACGTACCCCGACCTTGCCACATTAGCAGTCAGAGGGGCAGACCTCCTGAATACCGGACTCACTCACTGCCTCAGGGGGAGGAGAAAGGGTAAAAGGGTCACACCTCACACACTCCGTCCCACCAGGGGTCTTGCTGCGTGTGTTTATGTATATGTGTGGATGTATAAATGGAGAATAAAATATTTCACCACAAAAACACCGAGCTGAGTTAAATCAATGGAAAGGCCGTACAAACACCGTCGGAGCTACAATCAATAAAAGCCACAGAATAGCAGAGCGTTAATGCCACTGTCTGAAATGATGGTACGGAGGCAAAAAACCTATTCAAACACTTCAATCTCTCACTGGGACTGCGTCTAGCTGACTCAAAGGTTAATTGCCCAGAATTTCATTGTATGATGACCCTTGTGGAAAAAAAAAAAAATTATATATATTAAGAGTTTTAGCTGTGCTTTGTGCAAAACACTGAAGTGTAGTAATGCTGCCATCACCTGACAAACCCGGCCCAACTACAGCATCCATGTTCCCACGAGGTCACGAAAAGGATGTGATGCCTGGTTTTCATGTGCTGTTAATTAGAGTGTAAAATGTAATGTTGCACTGACTGTTTGTTTCCCTCTAACACTTTAAAATACAAAAAAAAACCACATTAACACAGCCTTGAAAGCTGAGAAATCCTGTCTCTGATGGAACATGATGTCATTTGAATAAATATTTATTTTATGCGCTTTCTTATTTTTATTTAAACACATCTTCTGTTACCCCCACAAAGGTAATACCTAATTTCCCACAAACATGATAATTATTACATTTGTGGGATGGTAAAAAGCTTGACCTCCCAAAATGAGTGTCAATAAATGGCTCATACTTGCATATGAACTTTAAATATTGCTATATATTTTATTTGTGAGTTTTATGGAGCTTGTTTTCACCCATGGTGTTCCCAGTTGAATTGTACCTAATGTCATGCTATATATGAGAATAATATGGAGAAAAAAAAATTGAAAATCCGCTTTTTCTTCCACTTGCGCATCTGGAACTACAACCATGTGGTAGAATTGCAACATTTGATCATCCTAAAGAGGCAAGTATCCAAAGGCTGACAATAAATAGGAAGAAAAAGGAAGGTGAATGGATATTCACACATGCTGGACGTAATAATTATGTTTGTGGGAAAAGTTGTTACATTTCTGCAATTATTACATTAAAAGCTAGAAATTGTATTACTTTTTTGGGGTTAACAGTATTTCTCTGTTGTAACATGAGTTTTTGGATGAATTATCTACCATTAACCTTTTGACTCCCTGTATGTTAGATGTCGAAGTTTGTTTTGTTTGTGATAAAATGTTGAGTTTCATAAGAGCTATATAACATTCGACCGACTGCTACCGTTGCACTGCAGGAGGGAGCGCTTTAGGCGATCCTTCATCCCCTCTGCCATCAGACTGTAACTCCTCATAGCCTCCCCGTGGTTTTATGTTTGTGTGTTGTTGTTATGTGCTCCTATATGTTTTTTTATGAGTCTTTCCTGTTATTCATGTGAGCTGTTGTACACAGGAATTTCCCTATGGGGATAAATAAAGTGTTTATTGTATTTATATATTCAGATTCAAATCACACCCCATCTCAAGACTAATTCTATTTTCAAAGAAATTTCTTCATCAAATACTTTCCATAAATATGTAAGCACGACTTGTACGTTTTTATTGTAGTGCCATCCAAATATGCAAATTACCTGGTCATTAATTAAAAAAAAAAAAGCTTAGTTTTTATATATTTTTAAGTGTATAAAATTTACAGTATAGTACATGGAATCAGACATATATTTTTTTACATAACTTTAAAGGACTAGAACATCCTAATTGCAGTATGTATTTTCAGCTGACTTTTAATTATGACAAGTTAATCAATATGACTGAACCTGTGTTAACAAACCCAAACCCCACCACTGTACATGTGATAAATGAGGCCATTACTCACTGAAACGACTCAATGTAAAAAAAGAACATTCTCAAACATACATATTTAATGTAGACGCTGGATTGTTTGTTTCCAGACCTTTTATTTGTATTTCAAATGTATTTTCTATCATCTCATTCATGAATGTGAAGCATGGAACTGTTTGCATAAGGAATATCATGGCAGCACTTTAGAATGATGTGCTTGGTGTTCTACATATAAAAAAACAAAGAAAAATAGTAATTGTGATGGGTATTATTATGTGATGCAGTATTGGTTTTCTGATCTTTCTAGACACAAAGAGGGTGTCTTATTATGGCATGTTTTTTTTTTTATTTAATCTATAATCTTTAACAATAACCTTTTCAACAAACCCTGAATTTGTACTTTGAATTATAACAGAGGCCAAAAATGAATTTATTTCATTTTATTCAATAAAGAAGGTCTTGTATTCACACTGCAGGTGCAAAATACTCTACCTGAATGTTTTTGTTTGTGTGTGTGTGTTTGTTTGTTGACATTATAATTTCAATAGGTCTGCCGTCAGACTCGTATGTGAACAGTCTGTGGCCCTGGAGTGACCTGCGGGCAAAGAACTGTGTTTACAAAAGTAAATATAGATATTGTCAAGTCCCACCTCCTCCAGAGGAGAACTGTGTCATTTGTTGCATTTCAGTGACTGAGAAGTTGAATAAAATGTAATATGGCTGATTGCATCGCAAATCACCAGACATGAATCCATTGCAGGATCACATATGAAAGTGGCCTGAGTCAGATTTGGAAAAAATAGAATAGAATTTGTGCCGTTCAGATTGTCATAAGTCCCATATGGGGTTGGGGGTTCAGATTTGAGCCACATTTGTCCGCAGTGTGAATGAAACCTGAGTCAAATGTGTCTCAGATGGTGATGTAGTCAGTAGCGGAGTAATACGGACGCCTTTCCCACAATTGTCAGTGCCAAGGCATGTCTCCCTACCTCACCACCAAGTGAGGGTGTGTGTGTGTGTGTGTGTTTGTTTGTGTTTGTCTATGTGGAGGGAGGAAGGGAATAAAGGATGGGTTTTCTTTTGTTTTTCTGATTTTAACATTGTTAAGCACTTTGAGTTGCATTGTTTTGTATGCAAAGTGCTATATAAATAAAGTTTGATTTGTAAGTGCATCGCGGTGGAACTCTGAGGTAATGTCAAAGTGAGCGGTCGAGTCTTTCCCCTTTAGGAGTAGAAGTAATTAGCAGCTTGAAAAAGGAAAAGGTCATGGTAAAAAATAAAAAAAATAAAACAGAAAATAGAACATGTCCATGCTGGAGCCATTGACCTTTTCATTCTCTTTCACTGAAACAATACTTGAATCAAACTCATAAAAGTGCTGTTTGGAAAGATAAGGGGAAAAACAACAGAAATGTAAATGCATTGGTGATGTAACACCGCCTTCACTTGTATAAATACTATACCCCATGTGACAACAAATTGTTTAGAAAACAAACAAATGAGAGAAACAAATTGTTATTGCTCTCAAAGTGCTTGAAAGGTGTCTACAGTTTCCTGAAGACAAGCTGCACATGTCTTTGGCCCCTGAGGAAATACAAATGGAAGAGAAAACTGCTGAGTTGGGTTATTAGTCTACAGGGAGAACGCCAACAATGAATTTCATTCTTCAACTCTTGTCTTCCTTCCTTCCTTCCTTTACTCTCTCTTTCCGTCCTATACTTCCCCAAGAGGAAATGCATAACATTGAAATTAAAGCACGCACACATACACACTGCCATCCTAAAACACACACTAACTCCACCATTAAACACCTGTTCTGGTTCCTGCCAGTTGCAGGCCACTGTCACAGAGGTTCTGTCATATCCAATAGAGGATTTGAAGCAGAGTGTGTGGGTCCGCTGATACTGGAGCTCATCTCAGACACTTAACTGATGGATAATTGTCGAGGAGCTAGTGGCTGTTCGCTAGACTCTTCCTTTGCCAACAAGTGATGAGCTGTTGCTCCCGGTCTCAGCCTCAATTCCGGCAGCAGCACAGGATGGTGGGTTCTCCACAAATTGGATTATTGTAGGTGTAAATGGCAGAACCCAGGGGAGAAGATGTGGCCACATTGAAAATGACTGGTATTAAACCACTGGCTGCATGCAGTCTGACATTCGGTTGATGAGCAAAGCTATTGCTGAAGCACAAACCTTAAAAACCACAGGGTTTTAAAAGCTTCCTCTGCCTGACTGTTAAGCTTATTACAATAGCTATGGTTTGGGATGTATTTATGGATGGGGCAATATACCAGTTGTATATCGATACTGGCCGATATACTGTATGTTGATGATGTATCAGTATGTAGGATTAGATAAGTATGCCATATCATGTTAAAAAGTTCCACAAGATTGTATTTCCCATTTTAAGTATTACATCATTTTCAACATGAGTGCTCTGATGGATTTATGTGACCACCAGAGGGAGTAATGAATCACTGTGTTGGTCTAGCACAGGGGTTTCAAACATGCGGCCCGGGGGCCAAATGTGGCCCGCCAAAGGTTACAGTCCGGCCATTGGGATGAATTTGTGAAATGCAAAAATTGTACCAAGATATTTACAAAAATAATAGTTCAGTATAGTTATAGTTCCACAGACAGACTGGGAAATATCTGATTGTAATAACCTACGAATACAATTTCAAATTTTTCCATGTGGAAATGTGCATATTTTCATGTAATTTTCCTCTATTTACACTAAATAACCTGAACAAATACAAACAAATATCTGAAGAGAAGTAAATGGAATTTTATCAATATTCTACCTTTTACTAAATGTTTTGTGTTTGTAGATCCACTGTGATCTGTAAGTTGTAATGAACAAGTATAAATGATTCACAGGTATAATATTGACAAAAGTGTACTTGTTTTTTTTTTTTTAAGAATTGAGGTTGTTAATGTTATTCATGGTTTGTAGATAAACATTTTCATCATATGAGGACAGTTTGGAGTTGACATTATTGATATTCAATTCTGTTATTATTGGACTCATTCGGCCCCTGAACTAAAATGAGTTTGAGGAAAACAAATGCCATACCCTGTTTGACCAAAGTGTCACAGAATGATGAGATGAAAGGAGAACCACAAATCAGAAATAAATTTAAGAGTCAAAACAAGTAACAAAGTGGTAAAAGCTGGAATCACAATGGTTGTTTTCACAACATGAAACAGCTTTGAATGAACTTTGACCCTGAAATCCGAGTTTCTTCTACACATGAGAGTCACGAAGGTATAAAGTGAGGTGTTTGTATCTTTAAGTTCACTGTTTGTTGATCCGCAGTTCAGAAAAATCCATCACAGGTCTTGACCTTGTTTGGACAAATCCCAACAGATCTTTAGTACAGCTACTGCTGAAACAAACTGTGCTGAAAACAGTCCCTTTTTTACTAAAAAAAAAAAGAGAGAAAGAGAAACAGAACTTTAATGTAAACCACCGGCTGATGCAGAAGGTTCACATTTGATTCTGTGAATGAAACAGTCTGTGTCTTCATAGTCTTGGTGGGTTGAGTAACTGAGTGGCTTTGGCTCCGTTGGTCGATAAAGTGACCAAGTGTCCCACTTTGTGTGGGATTGCACAGCATTTTCAGCCCTTTTTCCACATCCCACCAATTGAGAAGTTGTCCCACTTTTCGATTGGCTGTTTTAATGAATCATTTTCACAAATTAAAACTCTAAAGGACAGATGAACCTGTCGTGTTTTGCTGCCGCATCTTGTTGTCAGTTGCCATAAATTGTCAGTTGCGACGGGTTCCAACACACCGCAAAGCGCACACACACACACACACACACACACCGCAAAGCAGACACTGATAGATTTTGTCCGAGATTATGAAAAGTACAGCAAAGAAGAGGGGACGCAGCTTCAACACGGACTGTGAATTACACACCACAGGGTGAAGCCAATGGAAGGCGATTCTAAGAGTTTTGTGTGAAGTTTGCCAGAGTCCTTTTTCCGTTTCACACGGTTGGGGAACGAGACGTGAAACAATGTACCGATCGATTGACGTGTTGTGTGGGACCTTCTGCAGCTGTTGCTGTGAGAGAGAAAACTGAGGATTTATTTGAATTTTATTGTTTGTTCCCTCCTGACTGGTTTTGATTTGTATTAATCTTTATTTATTTCATGTTTTATTTTGTGCCCTTTTTAATGAAGTGCAGTCAATCAGCAGTTTGGTTCGGAGGACAAATGACTGAATGATAAATAGACTGAGACTGAACTTAATTCAACCTCAATACCAAAGTCTCGGTGGCTCAATATGGTGTTTGAAAAGCAGAGTTATGACATGTGTTCTCATCTGATAATAATTCTGACTCTGATGAAAATATCGGTTGAAATGTTATATGAATTAAAAAAAGCATTTTTATTCCCCATCAAAGTTTATTGTTTTTTTAAAGGTAGATAGACATTATATCAATAAAGACCAACCTCAAACTTTAGTAAATTGTCCCACACAAATGTGCGCTTTGTCCCACAATTGGTTTGAGATCTGGTTATCCTATTGGTAGAGTGTGTCGTTCAAAGGCTGAAGGGTCAGCGGTTCGAATCCTTTCTGACTGTTGAAGTGTCCGTGAGCAAGACAATTGCTGTGGCGACTGCATGGCTGCAGACGTCCACTGGTGTGTTAATGTGTGTGTGAATGGGTGAATGTGAGGCCAATGTAAAGCGCTTTGGGCTCCATAAATGTGTAGAAAAGCACTATATAAGTCCAATCCATTTACCAACTGCAAGCTAGTGCTAGTATGGAACCTCCCCCACCTGGTGATAGTTTAGAAAATCAATACATTGTACAATACAATATGTTGCTTTGATTCTAGGTTCATTTATAAATATAATTTGACAAAGGACTACCAGAATTGATTACTTCTTTGTTGACAAACAGCTCCTCCCACTAGTCAACACCTGTACTTACCAGAGCATTGTCATTTCTGACCATGCACCCTTGATTTTGGAAAAATCGCTCCCTGACATTCCACCAAAGAATAGGCAATGGTTATTTAACTCAACTTTACTTTCAGATGACAATTTTGTTAAATTTATAGAGAGAGATTAACTTTTTCTTTCCTACCAACATTACCCCCGAAGTGTCCGACCCTACTGTCTGGGATGCTTTTAAAGGTTATATTTCAGGGCAAATAATATCATATACAGTCCAACTTAAAAAGGGGCTGAAATGGAGATCTTTCCCCCCAAATTAGAGAGATCGACAAACGATATACACAAACTAAAGATCCAGAGTTACATAAAAAACGACTGGAACTTAAGACCAGATTTGATCTGCTAACTACTCACTCTGCTGGATACTCACTTTGAAATCAGAAGACCAGGTTTTATGTTCATGGGGATACATCTGACACGATGATGGCAAACCTCCTTAAAGGTTCCAGTGCCGGACAAAGCATTTCCAACATTCAGTTGCCAAACGTTGCCACATTACCTCCGATCACTTGGAAATCAACAAAGCAATTAGAGACTTCTACTACCAACTTTACTCTGCAGAATACCAAGTTGATGACATGGAAAGTGATACTTAGAGATCAGTTTCGTACCATTTTCAGAATATGTCATTGTGTAAGTTTATACACATACTGTAGGAGTAGGCAGTAGCCTGGTGCTTGTGAAGCATATATGATAAACCTAAACAGTTCCGAAAATGTGTTGAAAGTCAAATAAAATAAAGAAGTAGAATGTAGTGTTAGTATTGTGATAGGCTATTGTGAAAAATGTGATTTTTAAATATCAGTATTGCTCTCAGCCAAGAATTTAGCAAAGATGCTGACATTTCAGTTTCTTGGTGAGCTTTTCACCTTTTAGCATATGAAGGTCTGGGAATGTTTGTTGTGGAAAAGGGGATTCTTGATTTGTGAAGACTAATATCTGGGATGGACATCACACATCAGTGCTGTTTCAACAAGGCTTAATGCAACTTTATCCTGGACTAATAATAAAAACAGATATACAGGGCGTCTTTTTGAAAGGCAAGTCAGAGCTGGTTCATGCAGGAAGTGCCAAGACAGTGTCAGAGGGATATGTACGCTTTTTACGGAGGTGCTATGACAGAGGAAGACAATTTTCAATGAGTCACAGTACATCTGTGAGGACATCTGTTCAAGTGAAAGTATTAAAAACACGTACTGATGAGGTTTGTGCAAAAATACAAAAGCATCTTTAAAATGATGACAATCAAAAACCATCATTCAATTTTGTCATCGTGACAATTTCCAAAGGAAGCTGCAGCACCAGAAAGGATTAAAACAGTTGAATCCCTGAGTCCTTGGTGAAAAAAACCCCCACTTTTCTGCCCCTGAGGTTGGTCCACAGGTGATGCACATTCATCAGCTCACTAAGTGAAACCCCAGAGACAGTAGAGACTTTAACCTTGTCATAGTCTGAGTAGATGCTGTAAAGAGGAAAGTGAAGGGCAGAAAGAGGTGGCCCACAGTAAGAGAAATAAGGTAAGCCTGGCAGAGGACAATCATTAAGTGTGCCTAGCAGACATTAGTTACTGTATAAATCACCGGAAGTGGACTATAGGGAGGACTTGACCCTGGTCACAAATTCTGGAAAAGAGGATATGCAACAAAAAATGTCAATGACATCAAAAAGTTATACAAAGTGATGTATGGACGGCCATTCCTAAACCCCTGGTGCACAGCCAGAGCCTAGAATTATATATAACTATCTTTCTCATCCCATTAGGGTTTAACTTGCGAGGAAAGACAAATGTTGTTATTCTAATATGTCCTCTATCGGTATCTATTGTCATCAATCTGTCAGGGTGCATGTGTTCTCAGTAACTTACATCTGGGATAAAGCCCATCTCATTCGGGTGGTTGCAGAGCTATGGGTCATGGAAGGCGATCCCCTGGGAAAAGACAGTCAAGTACTCTGAAGGGTGAGAGGTCTGTACATTATCTTGCGTGTTCATGGTTTAGTGAGCAACCAAAGTGGGAAAAGAACTTAAAACGATACAGACATACCACGGGAAGATGAAAAGTTCACACAATGTAAAGAACTGTACAGGTCAACCGTGTCACATTAACTGTCCTGTGTGTATGACTTATAAGCAAGAGAGGTGCAAATTCATAAAAAAAAATAATAATAATTAAAAGGTACCACAGTGGACTTTTTTTTTAATTGAATTACTTAGACACAGGGGCCCAATGTATGGGGAGCAGCCATTGCCGGTTAAAAGGGATGTACTGTCATTAATTCTGGGTGATGGAGTACGAGTAAACAAGCAGCAGTCAGTGAGCGCAGTTGAGTGGAAAACACCTGTTCATGCTCGTCATTTATGCAAGCTGTAAACATGGCACTTTGGACTGCTGCGTGGGGTCTGTGACTGCTCCTCCTCCGTGACGCATACTTGACAATGAGCTATGACGTAAGTTACCCAACTGTGATGGCCATTAGCCTGTTTGTTCTTCCTGCCTCCTGTCTTGACAGGCAATTAGTGGGCGTGTCCTTCAATTTGTCTGGCTGAGATCGCCTGGGCCCGGTGCTCCAGCCAGCCGATATAACCAGACTCCTGCTGCAAATTGACAGAGACCCTCCAGCTTCTTCAGATGCCATGCTACTGCCCTATTTCTGTTGTAGTTTGTACTGTTGGACTCTTTACTTTATCATTTGTATATAGTTTCTTCTTTAATTAAATCTGTTTGACATCTTAAGAGTTTGAGGTCTCTCCTCTTTCTTTGTTGTGGCATTGAGCCAGTCATAACAAAACGAAAACATTACCATTATTTGTGATCTTCTGAAATAGCTAACAATCAAGATTCATCACAGGTAGCCTTTAAGTCTGTGCTGAAGTGGTTGTTCTTACTGTAAGTCAACACAAGAGCCCTGACCACACAGATACTCATTAGGTGAAGTCCTCCAGGGCATCCAGCAGTGGGAAGGAATGATAATAGCCACAGTCTCTGCAGAGTTCAAGAGGTATATGTCGCGATTGTTTATCAGTCGCAAAGCAATTGCTTGTGACATTTCTCTACAGGCCTTTGCCGTTTCATTTGTTTCTCTATCTCTAAATGATGTGGCTCAGCTGCAAACTTCATTAAGGCAGGCTGAAATTAGTTTTCACAGCTTACCAACAACATGGAGCCAAAACTTAATCAACATTGAGCCGATGGTCGGATACTCAGTGCCAGCTGGTGACCATATATTTTTGATCTCTACTGAATATTCTGACCATGTTGAGGGCTTTTTTTTTTTTTTTTTTTACATTCAGTGACACTTGACTACACTAGCCTGAGAAATGACCTGAGTGGGAATGAGTAAGACATTTATTTTACATTTGTAGGGGTGGAAAAATGTACACCTTGGATACTTGTCAGTATTTCCGGAAAGCGATGTGGAGACACATGAAATCTGCAGGCAAGAATACATGAAAGAAAAAAATAGAAAGCAGCAGAACTGTGTGACAAAATTAGAAATACACACCTTCATTATTCAACTCTTAAGTGATTCCTTGGCACACAGAGGGAAACAGGTGGCCCAGTCAGAATGAATATAATGTGATATTTACACCATCTAGTGGCTCATCATGTACAGTACACATAATAGATTCGTCTGCAGAGTCAAAGGACGAGACAATCGCATCAGAAAACACAAGATAAACCAACGCAAGAAATAAAGAAACGACTAATTCTATCAGACAACAGAGATTTAAATACTTGCCTGGATTTAATATGGCTTTAGAGATATGGCAATCAGCATCGACATCCATGTGTTTGTACCTCAGTCGGTGATAAACACCAATACACTTAAAACCTGACAGTCAGCTCAAAGATGCTATTTTGGCAGACAGCATAACATCACTGCCGCCTATCGACAGGGCTGAAGATAGCATCCAACTTAAAATCACTGTTAAAACCCTTTTAACCAACAGGATTTTATCTGACCGTTCTAGTCCATTTAAACCATTTCTATTAAAGTAATAATATCTTTAAATAAAAAAAAACCATCAATGTATTGATACATTTGTGTGCTCCACACACTCCCTGACAAAAGAAAATTGGCTCCAGACATTTTCAACCTTATAAACATTCAAGTTTTGTACATGAACATTACTTAAAAAAAAAAGAGTCCTAAGTTAGTATGTGTATGTCTTTATCAGTACACAAACAGTGGCTTGTATGGTACGGGTGAGTGGGATGGTGGAATTTGGAATGGTTTGAGGTAGGTCAGAGTCTTAAAGGATGGGTGGTATGGTATTACAGGTGTTCCCATTGCCCAAAATAGCATGAGTGGAGTTACACTTGCTTCCACAGCACTGAGCATGGCCCAGTGAGTCATAGGTGAACTGTTGAGTAGGCTTCCTTTCACGGCTGGACCTTTCTATTTGTGGGCATCAGTATTGTATACTGATAATCACTGGGTTGAATATTGACTGTCTGGGTGTTTGTTTGTCGCTCCCCTCCAAATCTATCCCTTTCCTGGTCCACATGATCCTGCCCATAGTCCAGAAGGATTTTGTCGATGGGGAATTGTTCTTCTTCACTCCGTAGTGCTTCAAGAACATCTCCATCCTCTTCCACAGGCATTTCCACTCACTGTGCTTGTATGGGATATTGCCTAGTTTCTTTTTCAGGTATAGGGGGTCTGGTTCGTTCAGATCTCAAAGTGACTGTTAGATGATCTGAATTTTTCTGACACTGATCTGGACTTTTCTGAAGTTCTGCACATAGGTACGATAGTAACTGAGGAATCCTAGGAGCTGACGGACTTTTCCGACAGTACAGGGGGTTTTACCCCTCAGAGTCTGGATGACTTCCAGGTCCTATGGGTCTATCTTAGCTCCTTCAGTGGATAACAGTCATTCCACATAGCAGACGTCTTTCGTGAAATGTATATACGTGTATATATATTTAAAAAAGGAATGAATAGTGTTGTTGAGAAGAAAAGATTCAAACCAATGAGCTGCACAGGAATACTGAAAGCAATGAATGTAATTTTATTTTGTTTGCAGTTCATTGACATCCATCAAAACATTTTTAATAGGCAACCATTCTCTGTTCCTTCAACACCAAGTCATTGTACCACAAAAAGAAATAGTTCAAGTGTATATGGAGCCAAAAGATTAAGCTGAAAGGCCCACAAAACCATTTTCTGGAAACTCCACAGCACAAAGCGTATTGTCAATTTACATTCCCTAATGTCAGTGTGTTCAAGGAAACCAGAGATGAACTAAGCAGTTGCAACATTTCAGATTCTTACAATTGATATGAGCAAAACTACTTTATATGGAAATTCATGCAAACATTGCTGATCACTGATTATCATATGCATTTAAAATGATTCCACCACCAACAGACTAACTGTATAACCTAGCCACATGTGTCTGAATAAAGAGCTGCTAAATGAGCATTTATTTATCAGATTTGTAACAGCGGACTGTAGTAGGTGAGAAAAGCAGTGCACAGATATATGGCATTGTCATCCATTCTCAAGTGGGAAACTTGGTGTATGTGAGTTGGGTGGTTTTGTGACTGTCTTGTACGTCACTTTTAACATTTAAATGGCCACACTGTTTTCTATGTTTTCTGGATCCAGGTATGTGTATGGAATTTCCAATTTCTCGTTTCTCTTCTTGATCTTTCCGCTCAGCGCTTGAAGCTCACTCTGAAATGTCTCGATGGGGTTTCTGTGTTTCTCCTCGGTGAAAAATTCCTCTGGGTATTGGCCAAAAGCGACCTAGGGAGAAGAAAGATTTCATGCAATTTTAAGGTTTGGGAAGTGTGTTTTTTCCAGGAGTGTGTGGTGTATGTTATTGCTCTGTTGGTGGAAAAATTCTACTGTTGACAGATTCGTGGATATCAGTGTGATTTATTTACTGTTGATGGAGTTCCTGACACTTATGTTGATTACTTACGAAATCAGATGACTGTTTGCTGAGAAGATACACGGTGGCCATGCCTTGTGCAGTTACGTTGACATCAGGGAGGGTCTTCAGTATCGTGTCCGCATTGGCTGTCCCCTTAATGGTGGGTGGAGGCAGCTGTAGAGTGATGGGAGTGTTGGGCATCCAGCCGCCATAGTCAAACTGCAGTAGACAATTAATTCAACAAGTAAATACCATCATGGTGTGGCATTTATGGAAGACCATTAGAGCCAAGAGATCAAATATCTCCAAGTCAAAGAAAAGGATAAGAGGTGAACTCACCACTGCACAATTTTAAAAGTTGTAGTAGATATTTATTGGAAAAGGGAATGATGTACCTGTCCACCGTTCACAGCTGCATGTTGACACGAACAAGTAAAAATGGCCATAGTGACAAACTTGACCATCTCAGCCACAGTGGTGAATCTTTGTGGAATTCCTGAAAAATTATAGAGTGAACATCATTCAGGTTAACGAAATGCATATTTGCCATTTTATACTAATGGAATATCGTCATTGAACATGATAGGCCATAATAGGCATTGTTAGACAGTTTTTGTGAGTTCACGTTCACCTGAGTTCTCCCGAGAGTGAAATCCATTTTCATAAATTTCCTGAATCCAATCCTGCACTTCAGAGTCTTCCACGACTTCAGTGTCTGATCCATAGTGGAGTTTGAGCACTTTGTCCACAAAACTGTAAGACATTTTAGCATTGTTTAAGTTCAGCATGATAACACTAATGGCATGTTTTGGTAAGAGATTCCTGAACATGGTTCACCTTACAGAACATACTGAATCAATGATCAAAATTGCACCTGGCAATCCTTCATTTCATTTGAAATCCTTCATTTGAACTGATCTGTCATATTTTTCTTACTTCAGCTATTTCAGCCATGAATTTAAATGTAGTTTTTGTCTATATGTCTTTGTGGCAACTTACTTCTCAGTCTCAGATCTCGTACTTTATGTTAAGGTGTATTGTTACCATTACCATCTAACTCCATAAATATAAATACCATCATGCATCACATCATACAAATCAACATAATTCCAAATGTAAATGATCAATGATACCTTTCAAGGATATCCCAGAGCTTACATCCATCATCCCTGTAGTAGAAGTTTGGAATATCCTCCATCCCTCGGCGAGCAATGTCCTCTTTGATGCAAAGGGAGTTGTAAGTAATGGAGGACATTAACCTGGCCACCAATGGACGCATACCGCCTCCACCAGAGGCTGAGAACTGGAGGATAAATTACAACATGATTATATTAGAGCCTGCGCTATCATTGAAAAATATTCTATTTAAAGTATTGATTAGTTTTATTTATGGTGTTCTACCAGTGTGAAGGCTCCGTTCGTGGAAATGAGGCGCAATCGAGCCAAGAAGTTGATCTGCAGCGTGTAGCGAGTGTGAGGACTGAGGAGCTGAGAATAAGACAAGACCCTTCATGAATAACACTGATAAGTGGGGGTCCTTCCTCCACTTTGTATTGTCAGTACCTTGTACAGGGGATGCACCATGGGCAGGTTGCGTTGCATTGACACTGTGAAAACCTCAGCCAGCAGGTGAGTCCGCAGCAGGTGACGATTGAGCTGATGTTCAGAGAAATCTGCACTTCTCACAAAAAGCTTGGCCAACAACCAATCGTACTTATCATCGGTCGGAAGAAAGATGGGGTTGTCCGCACCGGGAGACTGCTTCAGCTGCAGGACGAGAAGGGGAATGGATTCAACAAACATAGTTTTAACTTTAGCCATGACAAGAAAATCAGTCTAACCTGACCTTTACCAGTGTTTGAGCATTGATCTCACCTGGATAGCAACTGGCATCAGTTTGTCAGTTTTGTGGAGGAGGACCAGAGGAGCCATCAGATACTGTTGCTTCCCATTGATGATGTTTGCTTTTGCACCATCCATATTCTTGTAGTCGACCAGGAACATGTTACCCTTCTGTTTAGAAAAATCAATAAGAAATGACACACATCTGCAGTACAGATACAATGATCGTAACAACACATGGAAGCGCAGCAACCCACAGTTTGAGTGAACTTTATGAAAGACTCACCTGCATTTCCTTTGACAATGAAGTTTTACCATCAGGGAAGACCATGCAATCAGTGACAGGAAAGTTATCTGGCAGGGCCGTGCAGAGTTCAATCATCATGGGGTTAACTCCATTTAGGTACTGGTAGGCGAAAAAGTCATCATCCTCCCAATGGTCCTGGGCATACTCTGGAAAAAGACCATACCTTGGTATTATCACATGTGTCTGTAGAGACCATCTCTTTCTTGGAAGAGTAACTTCTGGGCAGTTTTCTCGTGCAAAAGCCAAGAACTAAGTTAACATTTAAAATGTATGTACATTGTTGCCCATTATTTAGAATAAAATATTTTGGCATTTTCTTATGAAATGATCGAGCCAACGTAATTCATTCCTGATAGATGATACTCAGTATTTAATCAAAGGACATTGCTGTTGGGTATAAATAGGAACAAAATGTGTCTGAATAAATTATTTCATAGTCCTCTGTACCCTGTAGAAAAGGGTTTCATAGGGTTTCTACAGAGCACAGAGGACTACAAAAGAATTTCTTCCAGCTATTTTCCAGAAAAGCTGGACGTCAAGAGGTCGGCCAACTCTTGACGCTCGCTGCCTTGTCTAGTGGACTTTCTCTGTTGGATGTTGTACATAAATAATAAGTATCTATGGTGAGTAGGCTATGTGTTGTTTTGTTTTTCAAATTGTAATTATAGTATTCACCTACAAAACAGGAAAAGTATCTCTCTTTGTAAAGCAATGAAAGACCTTGTAATTTTCTACAAATATTCATTGTCTTTACTTTTCATAGATGTATTTAGGTTCTTTTATTTCAGACACTAAGGTAAGTTTGTTTACCTGACATGTTTCGACGTGATACTTCCATCTTCCTCAGAGGTGTCACCAGATGGCGTGTGTGACGTTGTTTACACGTTTTTTAAGACACATCAGCTGTTTTAAGACACGTCACACACGCCATCACCTAAATACACCTTGTAATTTTGCATTTTTTGGATGACATTGATTTCTATAATTGTGATAGTCGTGGGATTAAGAGTTGGACTGAGTCAAGTCCTCACTATGAGATATCCATATATTTATCTAATTTTACATATGTCCAAGTATTCCTGTGCAGTTGACTACCTGTCATCTCTGTTTGTCTCCTGGGAAACACTTTCTTCATATCTTCAAATGATGTCCAGTTCTCTGTGCGATCGAGCAGTCCAGTCAATTTCAGTTGTTTCAGCCTGGAAAAGGGCCACATAAATTTAATATCTTAATAATTTAGTAGTAATTTGATTAATTGTGACTTTAAAACCTTTACCCGCTAGCCCCTGTCGCGGCAAACTCCGTAAGCTTGGTAGAGGAGAACTGCTCATCAGCAGGCAGAGACAAAGGATTAAGTGGATTTTTTGGTTTCATGGAGTGAGGAAATCCTGTAGCATACTCCTCCCACCTGTGAAAAAACAGCAAAGAGCACATAAGTAAAGACATTTAGAAACTATTGTGTAAGCCTAATATGTATGGTATTAGGTATTATGTATTGGCATTTTAACTTTGTAAAAGGTTCTAGTATGGTACACTTCGAGAATCTATTGAATGTACAATATATCAATGCATTTTTGTAAATTTACCATGATATATTTTGCATATATTAGTCTAAAGAAGTGTTTTGGGGTTGCTTAATATAAATAGACAATAGACAGTCTCACTCATAGACGTCTCTTGAGACCCACAGCTCCTGCCGTCTGGCCCAGCGCCCAAGGTCATGCTTCTCATCACACTTTTTCAGAGCTTCGAAAAGACAGAAAAAACAACATGCTTTTGCATGACCTCACTGTATCTGTAGAACTGGGTTCAGTGACACAGGTATGTAGCTTTTCATTAACCTGTTCCCTCTCTGATGCGGTTAACGCAGCTGTTGGTGATCCAGCTGTAGAAGGGGAACGTGAAGATTTCTCCTTGAGGGGACTGCACTTCAACCTTGTCAACAAGCCAGGAGTCTTGAAAAAGTGTATGACGTTTCTCTAGTTCTATCAGGACCAGTCTTCCGAGTGGCCACGAGGTCACGAGAAACATATCAACCTGGGTTAGCAACAGAAATGTTCACAGTGATCAGAGAGATTACCGGATTATCAAACATACGGATGCATAGGTTTGGTTAACCGGTGTCTCAAAAGTGTCATGTTTTTTACAGACGATATTAACCCTTTGAACCCTGAGCATAAAATTGGTCTGTTTGGAGTTTTTTTTTTCTCATTTCACAACATTTTTTTAGATAATACGCTGCAAATGAGTCTGTTTCTCCACTTTTCCAGAGTGCACATTAACTGAATGTCACAATACTGGTAAAACAGCTTCTTTTTTCAACTTCCTGTACAGGTTTGAACCAATAAACCCAGGAAAGTGCAATTTTTCAAGCGTCAAAGAATTACAGCATGTATCAGGGATGACACGTCATGTTTTAAAGAATTAAACTAAGCCCATGAGTCTTGCAAGTTGCGGATGTGTGTTTTAAATGCTTTACAAGATGCAGAGGAACATCTCAGACTTACCTGCCCCATTATAAAGCCATTGCTTTCTCCCGACTGGAGTAGGTGACAGCGACTCTCCCTCTCTGTGCCCACCAGTTTAATGTAGACGTTGTTCCTGGTGCCAGCAAACAAACGACGGCCTGTGTATATGGTCACTATGTAGTTTTCCATTTTGACTGGACAAGAGAAGAATCCTGGTAGAAAGTAAAACATCAAACCATTAACAGCCGATTAGATCAACTGTGTCTGAAAGAACAACTATCTACACCTTGATGTTGTGCCATTATTTCATCAGTGAATGTGCACTGTATAATCTGTGTATGTTAAAAATTACTGCATACCAGGAACTATTTTTTGCTAAGTTGCTTGATTTAACATTGGAACTAGAAGTGTAAGGTTTTTGATTAACTCTAGTTCTGTCACATTCATTTTTGGTCTGTTTATCAATGAGTACTGTTCGTGTTAAATAATTAAATGTGATCAAAATAAACGCTGAGCGAGTGTATAAATCCTGCAGTAAATGTACTTGCAAAAAAAAAAAAAAGCATCCTGAAAAAACTGTAGCTTCTCTTAAATTACGCCACCATTTTTCTAAATCTGAATAAACCAGACCTTGCAAAAAATATCTCTTACCTTCTTTGAAGCAGAGGGGAAGCTCTATGGAAATATTACCATGACTTCATGTACATATATACCTAAGAACAGGAGGTGTGTCAAAATGTCAGGAGATATTTTTCCAGATAACGCCTACTGTTTTTGAAATGATTATGCAATAAAAAAACTGGCAAGAATTCCAGTGAAGGCAGTGAGTCAGCAATATTTAATTTCATTGATTTATTTAACCTTTATTTGACCAGGTAACTCCACTGAGAACTGGTTCTCATTTACAGGGACAACCCGAATCTCAGGTCCCATGTGGTCTACAGGGTCTGTAAGGTCCAATGCGGTCTACAGGGTCTGTAAGGTCCAATGTGGTCCGAAGGTTCTGTAAGGACGTGCAGCTCCAACATGAAACAGCAAGTTCAGAGGTTCAGGAGAGGACTGACTCAATTGGAATGACAACAATACACAGTAACTCAGCGTGAATGCTCTGTGATTATCAATGGGCCTTAAATTACAGGGTGAGCAATCCTGGTCCTGGAGGGCCGGTGTCCCTACAGGTTTTAGATGTTTACCTCTTCCATCACACCTGGTCCAATCACTGATCAGCTCATCACCAGGGTCTGCAGAAGCCTGATAACGATGTAATGACATCCTGTGATGGAAGAGGGAAACATCCCAAACCTGTCCCTCCAAAAAAATGTGAAAAAAAATGTGGGAAAATGTGTAAAAACATGTTATCCTTTATTCACTGTCTTCATATGCCAGCGTCACTCTGACCTCACACTGACCTGGCCGAGGCTCTACTTGCCAATCGGAATTATGGCAGAAACAATACAAGTTTTCAGGAAGACTAGGAGTCACAGACTGTGCAAACTTAGTAACACAAATAAATTTAACCTATAAAAAATAAGAACAACACTGAATCCAGCAGCACTTTTTCCTACAGAGGAAGATGGCACACCATGATTGTTCAGCTGAGAATAAATCCATCCTTCCTAAATGACTTTACAAATGGGCAGCAATTGTGAGTACACCAGCATTATAACACATCTGTATTTAATTCTTACCAAAAAAACAACCAAAAATTTGCGCCGCATGTGTCATCTTTGCCAAACTCTCCCTATGTCCAACAGGAGGCTGATCTGAAAGTGAGAGTTGGTGATTGGGTATTCATCAAAATCATAAAAAGGAATACGTGGTCCAGTCCAATGTGGTCCACAGCAATTCCTATCTGATACACCCACTGGCTAGCGACTGGGCTACAAAGGGGGTTGTGCATAGTTAGAGACACTTGTCTCAAACCCAGAAGAGGTCCTAGTCTTGGTTAGGGGTGTCATTAGATACAAATTACTGCTCTTTCCCAAAGGCCACTTTCCCCTTGCAACAGTCACCGACACATACGTGAAGAAACCAAGTACAGGGCAAGAACACTGTTAGATTCAGGAAGTGACATGTTGGTAACCTCTCCTTCCAAGAAGACAGGTAACATAACATCCTCCAACCAGCAAAATGACAAGTCTCAGCGAGAAGGACACGGCCATAGTCAGGACCATCTGGGGCAAGATCTCCAAAAAGACAGAGGAAGTTGGCAAAAATGCTCTGTCCAGGACGGTGGTGGTGTACCCACAGACCAATACCTCCTTTGCTCACTGGCAGGACCTGAGCGAGAACTCCCACAATGTGAAGAAGCACAGAGTGACCATCATGAATGCAGTGAGTGATGCGGTCACCAAAATCGACGACCTGAAGGGAGGTCTGCTGAGCCTTAGCGAGCTGCACGGCTTCACCCTGCATGTGGACCCTGCCAACTTCATGGTCCTTTCCCTCTGCATCCTTATGGTCATGGCAATCATGTTCCCCATCGAATTCCCCCCTGAGGTCCACGTGTCCCTGGACAAGGTCCTGGCTTCCCTGGCTGTGGCTCTGTCTGAGAAGTACAGATAGACAGCAGCAGCTGAAGTTGTTCAAGGACTCTTGTTACAGAAAATTGTGAAAAGATGTAATAATTGAATGTGAGCACGAGGAAAATGTTGGAAAAATGTGAAAAAACATGTTATCCTTTATTTACTATCTTCATATGCCAGCTTCACTCAGTTGGAACACTGCTGAGGTCCATAAGCTCCGGCTGGCTGCAGAAAGAAACACACTTACAAAAAACTTACTTCTCAGAAAAATAGTCATTATTTTTATTTCCAGGACATCCCAGGTCCATCTGTTACCAATATGTGCCTCCAGCCATCTAGTCGTCCATCTTTCGATTTTTCCTTTGTTAATTGCGTCTCCAGGTAAACAGAATAACTCTGCCTTTTGTTTTACAGCCAGTGTAGCAGCTTGTTCGCCAGCTGGCCAGATGTTTGTTTGTTTCATTTTTTTTTAAGTTTCAGTTAGTTTAATGAAACACATTTCATCTTGTCAAACTTCAGCTGTGAGTGTCGTCAGCATGTTTGATTAAGATTACCGTGAAATGACTTTGTTGCGCAGCGGTTAATGATGATTTGCCGTTTCAATTTTGAGTTTGTATGCTAGCGCTTACCATTATTTCACCTCTGATCTTCTCAGGCCCTTGCAGATTTGATCTTTTTGTCCAAATGTGGTCATTTCTAGATCAAAAAAACTGCAAATTCGTGCATGGCTTTAAAATCAGTAGCGCTGTGGAGGGATTGTAGCAACACCAGTGGATTTATGAGGCCACTAGAGGAAGTGGTTAGTCGCTCAACCAGTCTCCCAGGGCCTCGAAAACCAACAGCAATCAATGTGAAGCACCTGAGATTCTGAAAAAAAAAAAAAAAAACCTTTAGCACATCAGCACATCTATTGATTATATTAACCCTTTACATCACCCAGTGATGTAAAATCTTGTTAAACACCACAGTCTTATAGTGATCATAAACAAAGGCCCGTACAAATACAATAATTCTTTTAAATAAAACTTGATACTGTTGGAAACTACAGATACAGTGAATAATAAACAGTCTTGGTATAGTTATAAATAAAATACAAAATATGGATTTTGATACTATTATTCCTAGATTTTTCAGAGCAAAAATTACTCAACTTCTTCCTTTGTCAAGTACTTTGTCCGCAACATTGAAAACAGGTTTAAAGATGTTACTTTTAAAGGCATACTTGAAATGCTAGATATAGACTGATCCAGTTCAATATCCTGCATCAGCTGTACATTACCCACAAAAAGTACATAAATATAACTCTAATGTATGACCTTTGTGTTTTAGATGTGGAACAGAGGAAGAAACATTTCTTCATTCCACCTGGCATTGTTCTGAATTACAGGGTTTTGTCGGGAGGGGGGTTGAAACTCTATGGAATATCAATGGGGGTCACATTTCCACTGGACCCTGAAGTCTGTCTACTAGAATTTACTCGCAATATTTCTAGCGATATTTTAAAGTAGAAAATTTGATAAAATTTGAGTACAGTGTGTGCAAATGTCAAAAGTGGCAAATTGGCAGCAATGACTGGGTGTGACTTAACGACGCAGTTCCTTGGAAGCTCTACTGATTAAAAAACCCCCAAAAAACTAAGGTCGTGCCAAAAAGTCCAACAGTTAATGAACTCATTGCCAGGCGCTCCGAGTCAGTGTGTGGTGACTGTTCTGCACAGTGAAAGAGAGAGGTTCAGCTTTAGTGTATGTTGCATGTACGATACAACTTAATTTTTATGTGTATGGTATAAATGTGCAATATCATCAACTCAAGTGAGTAGAACGTTAAGCAAAACATAAAAGCATTGTTCATCATTTGTGACGAGGCACCTTAGTTCTTATATCAAAACTTTTTCCCACTTCCCCAGTGGGAAATACATGTGCAATATTTGAATTTGTAACTTGCATTTAGCATAATTCCCATAGCACATGAAGGCAGGATGAATACAGTTTAGTGACTTGGCAGAAAAAAAATATTTAGTCTCATCTTTTGCAATATGGGAAAGTAAAACAGTAAACTAAATTAAGCTATGTAGTACAAATAGGTAAGGGACATTAGGATGTTTGTTGTACATAAGCCTGTATTGTGGAGGAAAAGCTCAATATCAGACAAAACAGTGACGGTTCAGAAGTCGATCAAGTCAGACCTCAGAAATCTGAGGGGAAGCTTCTGCTTTCAGATCACATCATACAGATCTCTGTATGAGAGAGGACGATAAGTTCCACCATGAGAAAAATTCTCCAAAGGACTCTGTACATCTGCAAAACTCTCCAAATTCATCAGTTCACCTGTGTGTTCAGAAAATATCATCGAAATGAAATCTTTTTCGCCATGTGCCTTATCTGTCCAAACCAACGGTCGAAGACTTTCTGAAAGCCATCATTCCTGATGTGTTTGCTATAAATAAATATTTTAATCAAGCTTTTAGAAACAGAATCAGAATCCTTTATTGTCACTGTAAACCTCGTCCACAACATTTACTGTGAAAGTCATTTTGGCAGCTCCACATGACGCCAGGTATAAAACAAAACAGTATTAAAAGCATTGCATGAATAGTATACAATTACGGTTCAATACGTTGTAGTGCAAAAAGTTTAAATAAATTCTAATGCACTACAAAACACATTGTATTAAATACATTGTAGTGCAAAAGGTGCACTACAAAAAGGTTCTTTATCAGAACTAATTCCAACATCAAATACAAACAATCTCATAAATTATACACAAGAGCAACAACAGCCTTCAGGCAGAACTGCCAGCCTTAAAGAGAAACTCTTCTTTTGTGTGTGATTACTGTGAAGGTGTAATTAAATCAGTGCACAAGCATCGGTGAGTGACAGTTCAAGAGTGTGTGCCAGTGTCATGGACCAACCCTTTACCTGTGTGTGTATATCAGATCTAATTCCAGCATGAATATAAGTACACAACACCTTGCCTTATCTTGTTTTGTCTTGTCTTATGAAACCCTGCTCATACACCTGTCACTTTAAGACAGTGTTAAATATCAAATAATAAAGAAATTTATCTGCGATAGGTAGGATCTACCGCTGCCTTTTGGGCCCGGCCGTAGGTGCCTTTGTCAGTCCAGAGCGTTTTGTCGACATTATGGGCTTTAGAGAAACTCGAAATTGTAAGAGAATTTGCACGTACGTAATGTAAATTCGGCAAGCTGTTTTACGTACGTGTACATATTAAACCACAACGTTATTGACACCAGCTACAGGTTGGTTGTTGTTAGGTGGATGGGCTTTGTGATACTCTTTATCTTTTATAATCACATTGTTTCAGGTTTAAATGGTCACACTGTTTTCTATGTTTGCTGGATCCAGGTATGTGTATGGAATTTCCAATTTCTCGTTTCTCTCCTTGATCTTTCCGCTCAGTGCTTGAAGCTCACTCTGAAATTTCTTGATGAGCTGTCTGGGCTTCTCTTCAGTGAAATGTTCCTCTGGGTATTGGCCAAAAGTGACCTAGGGAGAAGAAGGATTATATACAATTTTAAGGTTTGGGAAGTGTGTTTTTTCCAGGAGTGTGTGGTGTATGTTATTGCTCTGTTGGTGTAATATTCTACTGTTGACAGGTTAATGGAAATCAGTATGATTTATTTACAGTTGATGGAGTTCTGGACACTTATGTTGAGTACTTACGAAATCAGATGACTGTTTGCTGAGAAGATACACGGTGGCCATGCCTTGTGCAGTTACGTTGACATCAGGGAGGGTCTTCAGTATCGTGTCCGCATTGGCTGTCCCCTTAATGGTGGGTGGAGGCAGCTGTAGAGTGATGGGAGTGTTGGGCATCCAGCCGCCATAGTCAAACTGCAGTAGACAATTAATTCAACAAGTAAATACCATCATGGTGTGGCATTTATGGAAGACCATTAGAGCCAAGAGATCAAATATCTCCAAGTCAAAGAAAAGGATAAGAGGGGAACACACCACTGCACAATTTAGAAAAGTTACAGTAGATATTTATTGGAAGTGAGAATGGTGTACCTGTCCACCGTTCACAGCTGCGTGTTGACAGGAACAAGTAAATATGACCATGGTGACAAACTTGACCATCTCAGCCACAGTGGTGAATCTTTGTGGAATTCCTGATAAAGTACAGAGTAAACATTCAAGTCAATGAAAAATATACGCAAAATTTCTAATAATACTTGTGGTTTAGCATGTCATTCAACATATCATAGACCACTGAGAGATGCTTTTGTTGTTGTGTTTGTTCAGATCCACCTATGCACCGTCGGGAAAAGAATCCATGTTCGTAAATGTCCTGAATCCAATTCTGCAGTTCACAGTCTTGCACCACCTCAGCATTCGCGCTGTAGTAGTGACTGAGTAGTCCATTCACAAACCTGTGAGAAATGTGTGGTTTAATTTTAACATTTACCAAGTTAAGTATACTATAGTATCTGAACAACACATACCAAGATGATTCTGCACCAGTATCACACAAAATGACATGATTCCAAATGTCAATGATCAATCAAACCTTTCAAGGATATCCCACAGCTCACATCCATCATCTCTGTAGTAGAAGTCTGGAACATCCTCCATCCCTCGGCGAGCAATGTCCTCTTTGATGCAGAGGGAGTCGTAGGTAATGGAGGACAGTGACTTGACCAGGAACGGAATCATATCCTTTCCGCCAGAGGCTGAGAACTGGAGGACAGTAGAATACACGTCAAATGTTATATTAAAGCTTGTCTTATTGTTGAGAAATAAATTAGTTAAGGAATTGATTGGGTTTTTTTTACAACGTTCTACCTGTGTGAAGACTCCTTTTGAGGAAATGAGACGAATTCGAGCTAAGAAGTTGATCTGCAGCGTGTAGCGAGTGTGAGGACTGAGGAGCTGAGAATAAGACAAGACCCTTCATGAATAACACTGATGAATGTTAGTGGGGGTCCTTCCTCCACTTTGTATTGTTAGTACCTTGTACAGGGGGTGCACCATGGGCAGGTTGCGCAGCATTGCCATTGTGAAAACTTCAGCCAGCAGGTGAGTCCGCAGCAGGTGATAATTGAGCTGATGTTCACTGAAATCTGCACTTCTCACAAAGAGCTTGGCCAACAACCAATCGTACTTATCATCCGTAGGAAGAAAGATGGGGTTGTCGACACCTGGACACTGCTTCAGCTGCAGGATAAACACAGTTATAAGGTGAACTATGACATAATCCCTTTGTTAGGATTAGGTCTGTCATGCTTGAGATAAGTGTGTCCTGTTTTAGTTTGGTATTTCCGGTGGTGTCTAATGTCTTGAACCTTGTGTGTCAGTTAGCCGCTTCTCCCTAGATTCCCTTCCCACCTGTGTCGTGTCACTAATTATCCTCATTGTGTCACCAGAATCCGGGGGTATTTAAATCCTTGTGTGTTCTCCTGTTGGTGTCAGTTTGTTGAATGACTTGATTCATAAAGTGTTCCTCATCACTGTTATACCTTGTTCTCAAGCGTTTTTGGGAGTATGCCTGGTGCAATAGTTCAGTTCATAGTCTTGTTTCCATTGCATAGTTACTAGTCAATAGTCTGCCGATAATTGGAGGTTTTGTTGTGATTTTTTCCCTAAATCTGTAGTTTCCTCTATAAGAGTGATTTTCCATTATAGTTTTTATACCTTTTGAGTTGCCCATTGTGGGATTTTTGATTTATTGTTATTCACATGTTTTTGAACGGAGCTTTTCGTTAAGAAGTTTTTTGAAGCCTTAAAGTGATAAGAATTAATATTCAGAAATGAAGAACCTTTTTGAACTCTAGTCCTGTCTGCATCTTACTCCTTGCCAAGTGCGTTTGGTCGTGACACCCTTATTGGTTAACAGGTTCGTGGACTTCGTTGGTGTGTCAGGACAGGTTCTTTGGTGGTTTAACTCATAGCTCTTCGGCAATGCTGTTTTGTTTAATTTACCCTAAGCCTTGTGGTATGAGGCATGCAGTGACATGCGGTGAAGTTTTTGTCTGGTGAGGCACAGACTTCATCAATATCAGTTTACAAACATGTGAATCTACAGAGTACTTATGCAATGTTTGATTGGCAGCAGTTAAAATCTCACATCAGCTTTGATCACGCACAAAAAAACAGCACATTTCATTAAAAACGTTACAATGGTCAGTGGACCAAACCTTTTTTTACACCACCGAATATGTGACAATACTTTATGATCGGCCGTTATGTTGCGGTGGATAAAAACAAAACACAATGATATGCAAACATATACGACCGAAGAAGAATCTGGACATGCATCAAGTCTGAGTCACTGAGAGATGCGGCAGACAGAATCTGGTAGATTTTCAAAATAAAACATCGTACAACTTCCGGAGTGAAAATTCAATAGGATGTCTGCACTTGACTCGCTATCTCTAGCTTACTGTCACTGACTGAACTGCTGGGGTCGCCAGCACCCCCTACCATGAAGCAGGAGAACTGCATGCCTCACACAGAGCCTTTAACAGCCATTTAAGTCTAGCTGCTCAACACGAGAAACACGTTACAAACCTTCTCTCCATCCTGGGTAAACTGTTTACATGCATCTTTCTGACTCATGCCATTCTGGCCATTCGTAGTCACTCTCGAGCCCAGCAGGCAGGGTTTATGCCAAGCAGATCAACCATTGACCACATCTCCGCAGTTCTCCTTCTGGTTCGAGAGGTGCAGAGAGTTCAGACAAGGCCGACAGCTATTCATTGCCTTTATCGACCTGAGGGCAGCATTCGACACTGTCGACCATGCATCTTTATGGACGATCCTGAAGATCCGAGGAGCTCCAGAGAAAGACTCTGATCTTTTTCTCAATTAACAGTGGTGTCAGACAGGGCTGTGTAGCTGCTCCAGATATATTCAACTGTATCATTGATTACGTCCTGGAGAGAGTTACACAGAGAGCCCCTGGTGTTCAGCTCGGCAGCTACCACCTTGCTGACCTAGAATATGTTGATGATACTGCCATCCTCACAAGTGCATTAGAAGACCTCAAACAAGGCCAAGAAGTCTTCAAGGAAGAGGCAGAGAAGTTTGGTCTCTCTATCAATAGGGAGAAAACTGAACTTATGCACATGTGAGATTGCCCACCCTAGCAGCCTGCAATGACGGCTTTGATAGTAGATCCCTCCGAAGAATAGAAGAAATTCACTGGACACAGAAATCACCAACACAGAAGTCCATCAACGTACAAATCAACCTCCAGCCTCTATTCTTGCCACCCAGCGCCATGTCAGGTGGTTCGGACACGTGCTGAGACTCCCAGATAACCACCCAACACGTGCGATCCTGGACTTCAGCCTCAGTGCAGTGGGGTGGAGACATTCTCGAGGGGCACCCAGAACCAGATGGAGTGATGTCCTAGTGGAAAATCTATGCCGGATTAATGTTAATCTCGACCAGGCAGCAGTGCTGGCGCAGCACTGAGGAGAATGGCGGAGACTTGTACAGCTAACTGGCTCTACGCACTACCATGTGCAAGAGCCATAAAGAAAGAAAGAAGACTGCTTCTATTGCAACCATAACCTGCTCTGAATTCTTTCATTTTAATGAACAGTTTTTTTTATTTGATTTTTTTGTTTGTTTTATATTCAGTATTGGTACTATGACTACTACTAATATCAATACCTACTCTTATCTGACCTTTCCCAGTGTTTGAGCACTGGTCTCACCTGAATGGCAACAGGCATCAGTTTGTTGTCAGATGTTTTGTGGAGGAGGACCAGAGGAGCCATCAAATACTGCTGCTTCCCATTGATGATGTTTGCCTTTATTCCATCCAAATTCTTGTAGTTGATCAGGAACATGTTGCAGTTCTGTTAAAAATGGCAGTGAGGAGGAGAAATTACTTTACTAACAAGTTTACAGTATGGATATTACACCGATGAAAAGAAACATGTAAGTGCAGGAACCCCTTCAAAATAAGATCAAATCGGCTAAGACGTAAACTTCATTTCAGAGCATGAGACAGTCACCTTCATTTCCTTTGCCAATGTAGTTTTACCATTGGGGAAGACCATGCAATTAGTGACAGGAAAGTTATCTGGCAGGGCAGTGCAGAGTTCAATCATCATGGGATTAACTCCATTTAGGTACTGGTAGCCGAAAAAGTCATCCTCCTCCCAGTGGTCCTGGGTATACTCTGGAAAAACATCCTCAGAATGAACAATGTCGAGACTAGATTTTTTTTTTTGTATTTTTCATGTTTTGTTATACACGATGCATTCAATTCATTCACTGCCTTGTTGGATCTGTGCAGCTGACTACCTGACATTTCAGTTTGTCTCTTGGGAAACACTTTCTTAATATCATCAATCGACTCCCAGGCCTCTTTGCGATCTTCCAGTCCGGTCAGTTTCAACTCTGCCAGTCTGGAGAAAGACCACAGAATTATGTGATATAATGCTTTTAATGACTTTCAATAATTTGAACTGTAAAACCATTACCCTGTTGCTGCTGTGAAGAGAAATTCTGTACCCTTAGTAAAGGAGAACTGGTCATCACGAGGCAGAGAATAAGGATTTATTGGATTTTCTGCTTTCATGGAGTGTGGAATATTGTCTTCATTCCATCTGTGAAAAAATGACAAAGCATGAATTAGAACCAACAACAAACTTTGGACATTGTAGTATATGAGCCTGGTGTACTAGTTTTGATGTATAGGTCATTTTTACTTAACAATAACATCATGTGGTTGTTCATTTCTGATAAATTACTGTAGATATATCCATTTCTAAAGTGTCATTTCAGATAATACATTCTTTTTACTTGTGATTAATAAAAGTAGAGTCTCACTGATATATGTGGTTGTTTTCTATCAGCTCCTGTTGTCGGGAGTATTTTCCAAGAAGATGGGTATCATCACTGTCTCTCAGAGCTTTAAAGAAACAGGACATTGTATGAGTTCATCTGTCTGTACAATAGTGGGTGATGAGATGGACAGAGCAGATGGACAAACCTGTCCCCTCTCTGAATCGATGGACATAGTTGTCAGTGAGCCAGCTGTAGATTGGAAACTTGAAGGTTTCTCCTTTGGGCGACTGAACTTCCACCTTGTCAACAAGCCAAGGGTCTCCCAGAAGAAGATGACGTTTCTCCAGTTCTATCAGCACCAGTTTTCCAAGTGACTTATGGGAGGTCACAACAAATGTAGATGACTTGGGTGGAGACAGAGGTTGAACATGGTTAGAAAGTTCAGTTGACTGTTTAGATTGGCTTTCTCTGAAGTGGTTTTACACTATGTTAGTTTATCCACAACAGTCCCCAGAGGTAACGCTGTGGAAACAGGTTTTACATACTTTGACATATGGAGCAGGGTATTGAAAACGTACCCATCCTACACGGAAGGATGAAAAGTCTTCATTGTTGAGCAGTTTGCGGTAACTCTCCCCCTCAGTCCCCACCAGTTTAATGTAGGCACTGTTGATGGTGTTAGCGAGTAAACGGCGACTGGTGTACACGGTCACAATGTATTGTACCATTTTCACTGGAGAACAGAAGAATCCTGGGAGAAAGAAAAGAACCATTTTCAGTAGATTAAATCCACCATGGCTCAGGGAACTGCTGAAACTAGACAAATTCTACAAACACTGTGCTCTTGTAATACTCTTCGGCCAATATGCTTCTGCTCCATGCCAAGATGTATCCACCATACAAACTTGCTACAGATATCTCAATGCATTCTTTAGACATTGTTCAATGGACAGACAGATGGACACACTGGAGGGAACACCGGAGTGAGCCACAAGACAGACTCCTCATGTTTTAAAGTCTTGTAGTACTGGTACTAGTAAATACTTTTCAAAGGCACTACAGTAGCCCTTGCTATATCATAGTTCGCCTTTTGCAGTCTCGCTGTTTTGATTATTTTTTTTGTTCAATATTGCGTCCTTTTTTTTTTCAGTGTATGAATGCGCATCGTGGTCTGCATCCTGATTGGCTAAGACCATTGTCATTCAATGTCCTCCCTGCCGTGTCTCCTGTACAGTACAGAATGTGTTCATCCTGGCAAATGTACATAAATATTGGATGCTAGCAGTGTGGCTCTGAAGTGGTGTATGTTTGAAAGCTCCACAACAAAAACCCACAATCTTGATGAAACTTCCTGCATTAACAACGACACCTGCAGTTGCACACAAAAGCCAGAGGTAGATGCTAACCATCACATAAAAAGTTGGGCTTGTGAACATGCTGAAGGAAGGAAGAAATTACCCAAGTGTTGGGCACCATTATGAAATAAATTATATAACACCGTTCTTATTCTTTTAAATCTATGAAGGTTTGAACTTTGAGAGTGTTTAAATGAGAGACATGATGAGGATTTCTTTTGGCTTTTTCCCTACCGGGTTTGATTTGGCAGGAATTTTTACGCCGGATTCCCTTCCTGACACAACCCACTGGACTCTCTTACCGAGAATCGAACCCAGTATCCCCTATGCACCAGCCCAGCTCAGCCTTACCAACTGAGCTATCCAGCCGGGATGGTTAAGTGAGAGACAAATGTGAGAAAATGTCAATGCCTGTCTGAGAAAAGTGTACAAAGTGTGTGGTGAGGGGTTGAGCCTTAAAACAAATGGAAGAATTGTAAAAATGAAAGATGGCTACTTTGTGGATTTCGCCTAACAAGGGTTATTTTTAGACCGTAACCCGCACAATAAACGAGGGACCACTGTATCTGCAGTGCGGCCCTGGTTTGGAGCAGGTTTGTTTCTTTTTAATTGTTTTATTGTTTTACTGATCTTTTGGAGTTTTATATTTTACACTCTTTTTGGCTCATTCACCATATACTGCAAATATACAATTATTTTCAATGAGCGTTTTTCTTGATAATAATGTAATGACATGAATAATTATGTAATAATAATAATGAATGTATTAATACGAATATTTTATTTAAAGGCAACTTTCAAAAGAATCACAGCAGATCAATAAAGCAACAATACAGAAACAATAGAATGGAGAATAAATATATAAGTTTTTAAAAATGTCATAAAAGTAGGAGTTATAAAATGAACAAATTCATACTGAGAAAGTACGCCATCATTCTGACCCTCGGGAACCTGTTGCTGCCATGTTAGAGACTAATGCAACTGGTTTTTTAAATCGTTCAAAAAAAAAGAACATCTCTCTTACCTGGTCTTTCTGAATGAAAAATCTCAACATTGCCTTACATATGTATAGTGACCGACGCATACGTGGGGTGTGTCCAAATCTAAAGAAGTCACTTTCATGATGAAATGCTAGACTCGTATCAACCAACGCCGTTACTCATGCGGAAGATGATGAAAGTAACTGAACCAAGCTACAGTCTGATGAAACAAGTGACCCCATCCCATTCTGTTCATGTCTGTGTGTTCAACACATTGCGACACTGTGTGCCCGACTCCTTGAAACACATCTATAGTCTCCATTCTGCAACTTCTCACAGAAGTTGCAGAATGGAGACGACAGATGAAGACTTGGAGGAAGTTCTAAACTAATTGTACGCATTTTTTATCAAAGGAGAGGGAAATGCAATTTTGTTTTAGCTAACTCGTGTTAATACTAACGGTATCTGATTAACCACATCTTTAGGGTTAAGGCTGATGTAAGTTTATGAGCTGAGCACGAAACGAAGCAAAGCACAGCCTCCACAGTTAAAACAGTGTATAAGACACTTAAAATTGCAACTGCTGCAGGTAAATGCTGATTATGGAAAATTGCACCAACTGTTTTTGCTCTAAATAAATGAATGTATCCAACCCAGAAATCCTAAGTGGTGCCTCATTTGGGAAAGAAGTTACGGCGAATTAGCATTTAGTGTCAACTGGTAGAGAACTGTGTGGAACCAGTTATGGGATATTATGTCAGAGTAAACTGATTATTTCAATTGTCTGCAGATATATATATAGATCTCTCTCTATACACACACATATGCATATATATATACACATATAACACTTTTGGAATTATAAATTTACTTCTATTTAAACCAAAAGATCAGCTGACATCTACTGATCGAAAATGTTTCATACCTGTTGGTCCATTAATCCTATGAAGACATGTATATAATTGGTGCGAATACAGTTATTAATCTTTTCATATTCATTATATATGATTCAACTGGACATTCAGAGGCTCCATAGTTACCATGGAAACACTGACATCTTCTACAACATTGATTCACCAGTAAAAAAAAAAAAAACACTGGGTTTAGGTTTAGTTATTTATCTCTTCGCTGAAAAAGAAAGTCAGATTTCAAAGACAAAATAAAGTAATGACTGTGATATTGTAATGCAACTATTTAGCTATTTTAGAAAAATAACTAACTACATGGTAGATATGGACTGATTAT
>JAPTHA010170861.1:0-15544 GCA_029814585.1 Gymnapogon annona | reverse complement strand
ATTCAGTGAATACCGGAAATTATATCTTCAAACTTTAGGGTATTTGCATTTTTTATTTCAATTCTTTGCTCTGTAATGATTACACATATGCAAAATACCATAAAGGGTTCATAGTGACTGGCTCACAGGCACAAATATTTTCTTCCTACGCTATCTGTGAGCCAATGGCATCGCTCTCTCACTTTCCTCCCTTCCCAACCACCTTTAGGACTCTGATTGGCAGGGGCATTCTCCTCCAAGGTTTGACCATGAGTAGGGTGACATCCGCAGGTCTTCATGTGGGCACCCCCTTTCCTTGGCATTTTGTTGATCTTGGCCCATGGCATTTTAGGGTGATTACATCTGCCCCTACTGAACATCACCCAACTCCATGTACATGTTTCATCTTTGCCAGTTAGCTGTCATGGCACTTCCAACTGCCTCCATAGCCACTGGGATGGTGCCTTTGCTTCTTTGGAGGTGTTGGCTACCAGATACTGCGCTTCACTACCAGCCTTTCGATCCCTCAGGGCAGCCCCAGGGCTCTTCCAAGCAACTGTCCAGTGAAGCCCTGGCAGCTGACTTTCACCAGCAGGTTCCAGACCTTCCACCCATTCTGCTGGCTCTCCTGGATGAGGGCTTGACATTTCCTCCATCCTCTCTTCCCAGGGTAGCATCAGCTCGATAAGCATCACATGTTTGGTACCAGAGATCTAAGTCTATAGGGGTGACAAATATGAGGCCCGGGGGCCAAATGCGGCCCACCACAGTTTCTAATCTGTGTGTTATGTATGTGACATCAGGAGTGGGTGTAATTTTAATGGATGAGGCATAATACATCTGGGTCAAGGCCTAGGGTTGAAAATGAGCTTTTATGCTAAAACTGACACATTTACAGAAATATTTATTAATGTGCGCTGTCCCTGTTAAATAAACAAATAAAATAAATAAATCAATCAATCAATCTGACCCGTGGGATGAATTTGTGAAATGCAAAAATTACACCTAAGATCTGTACAAAAAATTATAGTTCGGATTCAACGGACAGACTGGGAAAAATATTTCCATAATGACCTATAAATACTCGCGACTACAAATTATTCTCTATCATTTCACATAAAAATCCCATAAATAACCAAACAAATATAAACAACCAGAAATGCCTGAAGAGTATTAGGCGTGATTTTAGCAATATTCTACCGTTACTGAATATTTTGTGTATTTGTAGATCCGCCGTGATCTGTAAGTTGTGATTTACGTGTATAAATGATAAATTGTTAAAATTACAATTATTTTTTTCTCAATAATATTGAGGTTGTCAATGTTATTCACATTGTTTTAAAGGACAATTTTTAAACAAACATTTTCATCATATCAGGTCAGTTTGGAGTTGACGTTATTGATATGTAATTCTGTTATTTTAATAGCCTGGCTTACGTTTGACCAGATTGGGCTGAATTTGGCCCCTGAACTAAAATGAGTTTTGGACCCCTAATCTATAGGGTGGGCAATCTCCTGTGGGAACTCGAGCTGCTTCTTTAGGCCAGTCTGTGTCTACCAGTTGGGACCTATTTACATTATATTCACAAATATATCCAATAAATAATACATCTGATAAGTGTACACTAACCCAAATTTGATTTCAGACAAAATCCCATCAGGCTATGCTAAGGGGTAATGAAAGGTGTGAGCAAGGCTGTGAACAACTGCATTTCCTTTTCATACATTTGGCTGGTCCCAACACCATTGCCACACCAGTGTTCAGTATTGTGTCTTTTTTTAAATCATTTTTCCACAGTGTCTGACATTTCCTGTTAACGTCAAAGTTCTTCTACGAAATTTCAAAAGCAAGACTATCACTTCCTGTCCACAAAGCGTTTTCCCAGAAAGAGTGACTAGGTACACGGCGTTCTAAAGAACAAATGTGCAACAGCATTGTGAACCGGTCAAAGCTAAGTCATTTGCTTGTTTTGTTTGTTTTTTTTTAAATTTCAGCACAAAGCAGAAAGAGGGACATTTTGTTTTGAGTGACATCGCTTATGACCCGCTCATATGATGAGAGCGGGATCATTTATCATCAATCTATGACATTCCATTACCAGATTCATTGTGTGTGTCTGTGTAATGACAATAAAGGAAGTCTAGTCTATTTTACGGCTGCTAACTCCTGGCTCTGTGACAGTAGCTCCAACAAATTATTCAGTTTCAGCTTTAATACTGTAGCTGTGAGGTGGAAACCAGCCTGTAGAAGCACCAGCCACTGTACAAGAAAGCAAATGACTCCTACCTGATATCCCCCGTGGATTTATGGGCTGCTGTTTCCAAGCCTTGACTTTGACATCTTGACTGTTGACAGCCTTTTTTTTTAAATACCTACATTTGGACAAACGTGGTGAAGCTGATGAGGAGAAAGGGGTGAAACTTACCAAGCCAATGCTCAAGAAGACAGTAGTGGCTTGACATCAGAGAGAACGTGCACGACACCAGAGATGGTTTACTGTATTTTTATTTTATTTTTTCCATAGGCTCAATGTGACAAGGAATGTTACATTTGTCTTGTTTACAGAAAATTACAGTGATTGATCAGTGACTGTGTCACAGCAAAACCCAATATCGATAAAAATTCAAACATTCAAACAGCACAAGAAAGAAAAGCCTTCAGTCTCTCTTGCGTCTACTCTACTTCCTCTCAACAGTAGTGCATACGTTCCATCAGCTTCAGTTCATGAAGGAACCTCCTCAGTGCATGTCTTCTAAGAGCTAATTCCAATTACAGTTGAAATCGGTGATCTACTTTTGATTCAGACATATTTAAAACAATTATAAGTAAAAACACAACCCAAATCAATCTCCGTGTATATGATCGGACAATCAGGCATGTGTGAACAGCAGTTTCCATTCTGAGTCAGTTTCAGTGAAAGATGGGGCCACTAAAGTCTGTTTGGATGTTTTGTAACTTTGGTCTTTATTTTCTATTTTCAGATGGATGACAAATAGCAGCAATGACACGCTTTCCAAAGGTGTACTTGGTTCAAACTGTTGGTTTTGGATTCCAGAGCACACTCAAACGTCAGTACACACGGTCTGTTAAATATCCAACTGTATAGGCAAAAAAACGCAGGATGTTTCTGTTGTGGTGAACGGGTTTGACCCATCACATAGCATTCTATGCATTCACATTAATAAGTAGAAATATTGATCTTCACACAACTCGTTCTTATCTGTGACATACAATGCACTGAGATTTAAGGTGTGCAGTAACCCGGTTAAGTCAGCCTCTATTAGTCTGTTCAAAGCAATACAAAAACCACAATGGCCAAAACAAGTGCTACGACGATCAACCAATTAATAAATGAGCTAACACCGTATTTAAGAAGAACTTACGGTATAACTACATCGTGGTACCATCATCAATTGACTGATTATCAATTGTCAAGAACAAATACTAATGTGGTGCTTCGTGCAGCTTCTTATCATCCGTACACATAGACATAGGTGTTTTCATTCAGTTAGGTGATTAGATTCCCATTGTTTGATGACTGTGGACTGTGAACTCACCAGGACACAGGTGACATACTGACATTATAACTGGAAAGCTACTGAGATTACTCAAGACACCTACCATGGATCATTTCTGTGACCTTCTAAAAACATTGGAGAACTGCAAGGGTTTTCAACCTCCTGAGAACAACAGTGTCAGACATCACATTAAAGCTCCCCACACTTTGTCTGTTGAATATCCAGAGGCACAGGGCTAAGTCACATGGACATGGTATGACTGTGTGACTCGACCAGAAACCTACAGACTGTACGATGACGAGGCCTACTGAGTCAAAAGGCTACAGTGCCAATCAATACACAAGAATATAACGTCATCAGCATTCAATCTCCATTTGCGGTAGACAATAGAGTCAATGAAGCATTTCACTGACCTCAGAACTTAGAAAAGCAAAAGCAGTCAGGGTTGTCATATTGTCTTATTGGGCGGAACTTGTAGTCAGATTGGCCAGTGTCATCAACAACAGTGTGCAGTATTAATTTGTGTATTCTGTATTGTGCAGTTTTATTTAGTGTATTCTGTAGTGTACTACAGTACTCTTGCAAGACCAGATCTAGCTCTACCCTTCAGTAGTACTGCTGCCAGTGCTGCAGAGGTCTGGAGCCCTCCATTATCATTCTGGACCGGGGCTAAAAGACATTTGGGGTGTTTGAGGTGTGCAGAGCTCAGGACACTACAACAGTGAATAAGCACAAATAGTCTGAAGAGAATCTGTCCTGGTGGAATCTGTGCACGAGGACTTAAATGACCAAATTCTTACTACACATACAACAAACACACTGTCTCTTTAACCCTTTAACTGGTCCTATCAGTGGTCCATCCTCCAGTCAGGGTCTACTCCTGCGTTCTATTTTGCTTTCAATGTCATCAAGGGTTCACTCTTGGAGGACCCTATCGGTGTCTGTCAATTGGTTCAAGTCTGGCTTAGAATAGATCTACATAAGAAGTATCATAAGATCACTTTTGTTAAGATGAGGCACTATATATACACATATGTATAAAAATATATGTACATTATATATATATATGTATATATATATACATATATTTGACTGATTGAACCACAGGCTCATTTTGTCAGGATACCTCCACAAAGCTGACAGGACTGGGAGTACAACTGACCTAATGAGCCACAAATAAGGGTATCTCTGAAATTGGTCTGACTGTCCTTGAAACTGAAAGCTGAATGTTTCAATGGTCACCAAATGTAATCAGCACGTGTGATAAATCCATCCAATGGAACGGCCTGTAGACATTAGGCATTGTTGATTGTAGGGATTTATGTAATCCAGTGTCCCTTCTGGATAAAGGTTCTTGCAAAATATATAGGATGAACCTTTCAGAATGTCGTATGGGGAGAACGGGGACATTCCTCGGGTGCAGCCTGTGTGTTCTGTCACCGTCCCAAAGTCGGGGTCTAATCACTTAACATGAGTGAAAACACCATGTGTTCAAATGCCACTTCCACAACGGTCTGTATCTTTGATACGGTTTTGAGCATTGTGAAAGTTATGAACATAATAAAAACAAATCAAATAAAGAGCCTAATATGAGGTTAAAAAGTGTATTTTGTTGAAAAAGGCCAGTTTGACATACAAGAACTGGCGAGGCACCAGTGTGCTGATGTGAAGAGCCCAGTCCTGGGTCACCATATGTGCTTGACTACTGTTTTGGAAAGTGTTTCTTGTAATCTGGACATGTTTTTCTATATAATACCACACATCTGCAGTATGGTCAATGTTGAGGCTTTCATGTTTTGTTTTGTTTTTCTGTGCCAGAGGCTGTTATACCTCTAAGTTCCACAGTTTTTTCCCTCAGTACCACTTTAGTTCACCCTTTGACAGCCGAATACACAGAGCAGGTTTACTGTGAACCAGATCAGACCTTGCATTTCACAAAACTTTCATTCATGATTACAGCAGTGGCAACATCAATGAGCCCGGTTCTCTGAGAATCACAGAGAGCACAATTTTAAAGCCATGCCATTGTTTGATGGCCTTGTTGCTTTATGACATTCTATACACCAAGTCAGAATCACGTATTACATTATCAGTAACAGAAATTATAGAAAAATATGACGATGCGTGGTCAAACATTTATTACGAAGACAAAGATTTGGATGCAGACTCTGATGTAATGCAAAAGCGTCAGTCAAATTAGAACTGTAATAAAAAGAATAGTTTTGGTCTTCTAAACTTGCTGTAAACAGAATTTTGCTCCTTTATTGCTGTTAAAAAACATGAGGGGGGTGTTGCTCTTCTCCAAAAACAGACTGTGGATAAATGCACCCCACCCCTTTCTCTGGTAGGAGTTGCACATGACAACTATTTGACTGTGAGATGAATAATTTAAAACTGCATCAAGAAAAATACGAGCTTCAAAATGTTGGAACTTCTTAGCTGCACAATTTGGAAGATTAAAACTGATTCAAAAACTGACTCTCTTCTACACAACCGCTGTCATAAAATTGTAATTTGAAACTAAAACTAACTGCACATCATGAGTCCAGTGGAACAATGACATGAACCTTCGGTCAAAACTTGGTTCGGATGCGAAAACAGACTTGAATGTGGATTTATATCTTGTGAATCAGTGGCTCTACAGGGGGCTGCAGCACATTTAGCAGCTGTTGTAGGAGATGATGGTCTGTAGGGGGTTCAGGTGGTTGGAGTCTGCCACTTCACTGCTGATTTCTCCAAATATTACACCTTGAAGGAATTAACAGGGTCCGAATGCTTTAAAGTGCAGCTGTAGGGGGTTCTTTTCAGCTATTTAAAACAGTTTATCAGCATTCAAAACTTATATTTAATCATTCAGCACCTTTTTTGATCAGGTATTGTGAACCACAGAGTTCCAGCCTTTCAAAGACTTTTTTTTTAAAATTTATCTCACCTCAATTAGCTCCAGCTTTGTGATTAAAATTCATTTGAGCGCATCATGGCAACACGGTGGTCTGTGTATGATCACCAGGGCACTGTCGATGAATGAGCACTTTGTGGAAATGGATCTCATGGTTGTACAGTGATGATTCGTGAGTTTTGTTATGATGCATAAAAATGGTCTGAGCAAATGAAGGCACTGAAAAAACGAGTTTTTGTGACAAACATCACAACATTGTTCTGGAGTGTGGAGAATACACAACATATTCCTGCAGCATAAAAGTCTCATATTACACAATATGAAGAGCGATAAGGACATTTTTATTTGACGAAGCAAAAAGCTGGTGAGCTCAGACATGAAGAGGGCAACGGAAAACGTCTCTTTGGTGGTGGACATTATCTGTCCTGGGTGTCCAACCTGAGGCCACAGTCCAACGCGTCCTCAGATGGAGTGTCCAGGACAGGATTAACAAAGCCCTCAAACTCAGTGTCTGCATTGTCCTCTGGATGAGTACTCACAAAATCATTCTCCCACTCCAGTGCATTGGAGTCCTCGGACACTGACGTGGGTCCGCTGGTTGCTGGCTTGGAGCCGGGCTTCAAGGCCGCACGCAAGATGTCCTCCTCTGTTCGAGACCGCTCCCAAGGAGGAAGAGCCCGGTTGATTCCTGTAGGAGTCAGAAACTGTTATAGAGCACAGGGAACCGGTGGAACGTAAACACCAGAAATTAAGATTCGTACACTGTGGATTAGATCGAGTTCAGTTATGAATGAAAGTGATGGCAGGGGTTTTGGAAGTGTGTTCTTCACACCAAAAACGTCTACCAAAAACGTATCCATGCTGACCTCTACTGCATGTCATACACACATGGATTGGATGTTTGAGGTGGACACTATTATTTTCCTATCTGTCTTCCTTCGTCTTCCACATCGACACACACAAAAATGAGATTTAAAAGCAGTCTTCTTTTCGCACTTTGTTTTTACAACTCGTTTTTTCTACAGCCCAATTATAGAGGGAAAAAGTCTGTTGTGTAAAATATCTGGTTGAAGTTCATACATATGAAAGGGCAGGTAGTCTCAGGGGACAACTGCAGAAATGAAGTGATCACAATCTCTACCCTAAAAGAAAATAAAAGAATTAAAACAGAAGCTGATCCCATATTCCAGTTTGTGTAGTCAGAAGTGTTAATGAAGCGCAGTAGAAACACCCAAAGTCTTTCAATCAAATTAAAAAGGTCAAGCCTCACCTTCTTCATCCTCCCACTCTAGATCTAATGAGGTACCATCATCGTAGGTGGAACGGGTCTTGGTGGTGAAGTCCCAGCTGCACTCTGTGTTTGGAGTCACCACATTCGTGTCAGATGGAAGTCCTGCAGAACACCATGTACACGTACACCGTAAACATACATGGGTTGGTTGTCGTGCAGATTTATAGCCTCCGGTTCTCCCAGCTGAACCTGGTGTTAGTCCTGACTTGGAGTTGGCAGAATTTTAAAACCTTCTGAGTATCAGTTACGTGCCTGAATAAAATCTCTGTGTTCGTAGACAAATCAAAGGCAATTTTAGAAAGTACCATGGTAATGTTGGCTATGGTTAGAGGAAACAGGGAAGCTGTTGGTTTCCTCGGATTAGCATAACAAATATAGAATAGAATAGACTTTATTGTCATTGGTTTCACAATGAAATTGGATTAGTATTTGCGTGTAAAGTGCAAGATTAAAAAAACAAAAACAAAAAACAAAAGCAGAGATAAGAGTATGAATAAGAAATATCTACACAAGCAAAGAGGCCATAGCCATCAATACATAGTTACAACTTACTACTTTATCCCGTTCTTTGGATTAGAGACACTAAACACTACTCTGCTTCTATATGTCTTTTGTAAATGGAAGCTGGAGTGGATCTTATTGTTTACAATGCTCCTGCCCCTCACTTCCGAACATGAGTGGATGTTAATTAGAAACCAATCTGGAGTCAGTTTTCTGCTTTTTGAAACCGGCACCTTCAGCACTGACTCTCACACCCCAGGGTAAACAGAAGGGATCATTCCCACAGCCACCTGACTGTACAACAATTTATAGTGATTTTCCCACATAATATCAATATCAACATCAAGTACAACCATATGCAACTATGTGTCTCTACCTGTTGTTTTTTGTATTTTTGCTGCTGTTAACACTGTAATTTTCCCAAAGTGGGATCAATAAAGTCTTAAATTGATCTTATCTCGTTTATAAAACACAAAGACCTAGTTTCAGATGTGCCATCATCTGCTAGCCAGCCTAGGGATCTTGTTGGTGGAAGCAGGGTCGGTGAGTCAAAGTCTTCTGGTACTTACTGTTGCTCCTGAAAGCCTCTGACTGGGCCCTTACATTCTGGAGGTAGACGTCCAAATCCTCCCCGGACATTTGTCTGAAACAGACAGGATGTTGTCAGAAGCCATAAATCTGACAAAAATCTAATAGAACAAATCTCACATGACTAACTGCCCCTCCCCAAAAACATGTCTTGGGGCACTTGTTTTAAGAGGAAGAGGCATGAGAAATCCCCAAGCCTCTGAAAGACAAAAGTCAGCTACATATGAAAACGTTATGTACAGAAAAAAGGCAAATGGTGTTGTTGAGGTGAAGCGTGGTACATTCATTGGATACACTGGATCAGAAATGGAAACCGTTTATCCAAGGAGCGTTCAGAAGTTAGCCCTATCCCTGCAACTGTTGTGAAGTCAAAGCATTGATTGAGGAAGGGTTAATAAATGTTCTAATATGAGCCTCAACTGACTATTTCTGAGGGACAGAGTCACCTTTAAATACCCCCGGCATTAATGCCCAGTCTGGTAAAGCTCAGTTCCACCACTGTTCTGTCCGAGGAACTCATGTGACTCACTTTCTTTGCTGGGTGTCACTGCCAGAGCCATCTGCTTTCCCCTGTGTCCTCTGGGCTGACAGCTGCTGGGAAAACAACACAGGGTAAGTAAGAGGTGCAGCTCATATTCCTGCAAAGCATAGACCAACTGAAAGCATTTAGAAAACAGGTAAAGAAGACAAACAAATAAACAAAGCAACACCAGAAAGGCTGTGGAATGTGACTTGAAATGCAATGACGTGTCTCACAGATACTTGACATTGTGTTTCTATGGGTCTCATTTTCTTAGCATTACACAAGGAAGGACAGTTGCTTGATACATTATGGGAAATGTGAGATAAAAATATTGACTAAAGACCCTGCTGTGACATATTGCAATCCAATTCGGCACATTTTCCTGTTCATGCAGTCTAGTGAGACACTGAGCAGGGTTTTACGTAGAGCTCAACCTCTTTGCACAGGTTCCAAATATTAGCATCAAATGCTAAGACATTTAAACAGACTAGACAGGCTAGGGAGATGCTTTCTTCTGCTGGGACTAGTTGTTTTGTTAGAAGGACGTAGTAGAACTAGTACTCCACCTAAAAGATTAGAATGACAGACTTTAGAAATATACAGTCAATCAATAAAGTGTTTCGACCCTATTCCTAAACGCAGTTCAGTCTATATGAAAGAATTCAACAGTGGATCATGACCTCTGAACATCCGTACTTCAAAAACTATGTAAAACAAAGTGTAGAAGTACTGTTTGCTGTACTCTGGTGTTAGCTGTTAGCCTGGGTTAGCTTGGCCGCTGATCTGATGTTTGATTGCATTAGACGGCCTGTTAGCTACATTTGCTAATGCTAGCATTAATGCTAGTGTTAATCTGGTGCTACTCCTGTAAAGGGTCTGTCATCTTAGGCATGATTTAGACTAGGTAATAGTAATTTACATATTTAAATTATACAAACTAACTCACCATTACAAACATGACGTGTGTGAACACTTATGTACCTGGTGCAACAGTCAGTTCAATGTGTAAACACTGTAGAACCAGTGTGTGAAACAAGTTTAAATGACTTATTTTATACTGACTTGTTTTTGCGAAACTACTTTGTGTATTGTATTTCAGTTATTGTAGCTTCTCGTCAATGATAAGATGTTTGAGTGCTTTGTCCATTTTTCTACGGACCCACTGAAGATTGGTTGTTACTGTTGTAAAAACCAATGGAGATCAGATGTAAATAGAAGATTTTAACCTAACAGTGTCTGCTTGTTGGTTTCAGCAAGTTATTTCTGGTGTGGTGAATTCCAGCCCTCGATGTTCTTTAACTTAACCTCAGGCTCAATGTTCTGCAGTTGTGCTACACGTGTGCTGTAAAGGTAACTTAACTAAAATGGCGGTCCGCAAACCAACAGGTGAAGTCATAGAGGCTAACATGACCCTCGTCCTTTGTACCATCTATATGTTCACTGCAGAACACGTTTTTGTATTGACTAAGGTCATGTCATTTTTCTTTCATTCATGTTACAGGGGCTAAAAAGGGTCTACGCACTCCATGCATCAACCGGTCACAGCAGGCGGTCCGTCTGCCTGATCAGCCTTTGTCTTGGTGGGTGACAGTGTGCGGCGATGACCAGCAGATGAGTTTTTGAATACAGAAGGCAGAGTACTTGAGGAGGTTGTATCAGCCTCTGCAGAGCAGGGCTAGTTGATAACAGAAGAGTTGTCTAGTTGTTGCTTTTGAGGTAAAGTAGCAGAAGGGAGCGCTCTGTGCTGCCTCACCTCCTTCATTTTGCGTTCACGTGCCAACCTGGCGGCCTCACGCTGGGCAGCATTTCTAGCCTCCTCTTCTAGCCTTAACTTCTCCTCTTGTGCCTCTAACTGAGCAGAAATAAATCAAATGAAACAAAGAAAAATAAATGAAATAAACAAATAAGAACAGAACACAAAAAAAACACACAACAGAAAAATTACACAACAGAAAAAACAAGGCAGCAACTGAAAATGTAAGCAAACATAGGTCTTAAATGAAAGAATAACGGGGGCTGGTTTCTATGACAACATGCTAATTTAACTTACGTCAACTATGTCTTACCTCCACTTGGAGCTTCTTGTCAATCTGGACCTGTCTGTCCGAGATTGCAGCGTAGTGGTGTTCTCTGAGGTGCTTGATCTCATCTTCACTGATGGGTCTGTCGTGAGAAATGGAAAAACAAGAGGCATCGGTTTTCACAAGTGATTTTGAGATAAAGAGTTGCAGATTATTTCAGAAGTTCCGTGTGTCATACCTGGGGCAGGGTTGTGGGCTCTCAGCCTGTTAATGACACAAATGCCACATTTTACTTAACGATACTGAAACACCATACCAAAATGTACCCTAGCCTGCTGGGTTGTTTGATTCAAGTACAACTAGTTTGACACTCTGAACGTGCCAACCAATTATGCTGGAAGGAAAGATGGAGGAATGGCATTACGAAATCCAAGAGCGTGGCTGGATGCGCCATCACTGACTGGTCAAGGTAGACAGCTCGTCAAGGAGGAGGTTGAGATTACCAGTATAATGCAGTTTTTAATTAACCAACATACACTATATATATGGTACATGCAAAGATGTGAGGGAAAAAAGTTTCAGTAAAAGTCTAAAGGTTTGGAATGTAATCAGGTTCATATTCATCTTCAGGGGGACACTCACCTCATCACTCTCCACCAGATTCTCAAACTGCAAAACCAAAACAGAGTTAGTCAAAGGATGTAGACAGCACGATAAGTCACACCAGCTCCGGCTCGTCTACTGTACCTCTATTGTGTAATGCTCGCCTGTGGTACTGCTTCGAAAATATTTGGATCTGTAGGAGAAAATAGAGCACAACATAAGCAGACTGACATCTGAAAAAAGCCTATAATCAAATGTTTTATCCATCTAATTGGATGCTACACATTAGTCGACTTCTTACACATAGATTACGTTACGCTGCCCAGTATAATCAGTTCAAAGCAGATGTTGTGATCTCCCAATAGGACAATTTCTTCACTTTCCTGTTAGAAACTATCACTAGAATAGGAGCATTTAAGATCCACGACTGGCATTCCTATACAATACATTATCTATAAAAGGCCTGGAACGTTCTCTAAAATACCTCTGAATATCTAATATCGCTCTGAGTCAACATGGGTAATGTTACACTCTGGAGCCACAGTCTGATGTGAATCAGAACCATGGTGTGGATGACGATGAAGGAAAATGCCCTTCTGCTGAGTGATACACATTCATCACTCCAAATGTACACATCACAGAGTGTATGACTGTGAGCCCTTGGGTGAGTGATTAGACGGATTCACATAAATGCCTTTGACTCATGCTTGTATCCAGGTGGGAGCAACTGTTTGTACAGGTCACAGTTAACTTTCGGCTCAGTTTTTGGCATTTTTTCCAATTGCTCCTGAAATATTGTCTTTTCAATCGGACGGACATCGACCATCAGACACAGACGTCCTTGTCCAGATGTGATCTGGACACATTTGAAGACATTTTGTAGAACTACAGGAGAGTAGAAAATGTAACAAAGAATTCATGTGTTTTGTACAAATGTACGTGCAGTTTACAGATGTTTATAGGAGCTGTCTCTCTACACATGGTGGCGTTCCATCCCCCAGGCCACAATTAAAATCAAGTCGCCAGTTCAGAAACGTATCCCTGAAACGACCCTACACTAAATGTTAATGGGTGTTCAACTGCTCCTGTATAATACATGGAGTGAATAGTATGACACCTGTTAATAAACACAACCAAAGAGATTGATCATATTGGAAACAGCAGACAATTGAATATGACTGTGAACACAAACAGCAATTCTTATTCCTGTGATGTGGAGGTTTAACAAGCAGTAGTTATTGATAAAGAAGGATTGTACCCAGATGGCACGGAAAGTGGACTGGTTTTTTTGCACCATTTCAACACATTAGATCTTACCACTAGTGCCTTTTCAATTCACAGCGCATAAAAATTTGTCTAATGGAAAATCGACAATTGCGGTAAAGCTTGTTTATTGATTAAAAGTTATTGTGCTGGCAAGAGGTGTTTTTTTGGGTGTAATGAAAGTGATATAAAGCACAAAACTACAATTGAAAGAGCTTTTTGTCCCAATTAATCATGTGAACAAAAAAAGAAAAGTAGGCAGATGTTACAACAAGAGAAGAAGAGTTTTACAACATGGACAGACCAGGAAACCACATCAGTATTGAATTTAAATTTAATTTAGGTACTGCAGGTCGTTCCTTCCTGCAGCTATCAGGAGTTATAATAGAAACTGACAATGATAATGATAATTATCAATGATAATGACTCTTGAAGTTGTTGTGCAATCTGGCCTTTCCTTTTATATTTATATATCTTTTATATTATGTAGGACCTGTTCTAATTTTTTGAGAAACTCTTGTGTGTGTAATGTGTGTAATCTACTCTACTGTTGTAAACTGAAATTTCCCCGAGTGGGACAAATAAAGACATTTAATCTAATCCAATTTAGTCAATGGTAAAGGGGGAATATATAATAATAATAATGAATATAGCTGTAAATCAACATCACATTTATGTTCAGGACTAGACTGGTAGGGCCAGATTAGTCCCGCATGAATTAATGAAGCCACTTGGATAAGGGGTGAAATGTCTTCAGGACAAAACTCAGTCCGGTTGACTTGATTCAGTTGCCTAAGAGATGCCTCTGACCTGGACGAGTGACAATTTACACAGACAAAAAGGACAGTTCAGGAACCAGGCGAACCAGTGGTCTCCAGGCTTTTATCTACAGGAGGCCAATGATTGTGATCATTATTGTTCAGATAAAAATGCAACATTACTCTAGACTTTAATGAGCAATCTCTATAATAGCTACAGTAATTGCCGCAGGTTTATATTTTTACATTTTGTCCAAGTGTCCATGTTTTGTTGACTTTTTTTGTTTTTTGAAACCTCATCCTGCTTTGAGTTTTCGTTCTCTGTATTCGTGTATTATTATTTAGTGCTGCTGCCTACAACTGTAGCCTCAAAGTCTCATTTTGCCAGTCTAAATACAAGGGTTGTGTCAGGAAGGGCATCTGACGTAAAAACTGCTGCCAAATCAAATATGCGAATTGGATTTGCTGTGGCGACCCCAGAAGGAAAAAAAGCTGAAAGAACTCATCAACATCAGGGTTGTGATCATGAAGAAGAGTTTAAAACCTCAAACACACTGACACGAGGCAGGTTTTGTAACATATGTGACTTGTCTCAAACCCACAACCAACAGTTCCAATATGTAAATCAATATTTGGTGTCAACCTAAAGACACACCAGGGTCGAGGCTGAGGATGACAGAGGGGTGATGAAGTCTGTCATCATATGAACCTGATCTCCATGTCCACAGACCACAGGGGTCCAGACCGCTCACAATAGGGGTGGGGTCTTCTGTCTCGCTATGGCTAGTGAGCTTTTTTTTTCCCTTCAGTCCAGAACCAGCTGAATACGTCGGTTTCCGGTGTCCCAGACGGAATGCTTTGGTTCCTAGTCTCGTGTCACCCTGGCCGGTCCCTCAGACTTGCCCCTGGTCCTCCACTCTCATTATGACAGCTGTCAATCTAACCTGCTGCTAGCTAGCTTAGCTTTAGCCGTAACCGGATACGCCGCCTCAGATGATGCTTCCATGCTAGCTCGCCGAGCTAACGTCCCGCCGCACTCACCCGCCTCCTCTCTGGATCCTGTTGGCTTCTCTCCTGAACAGGCCAACGCAGTATGCCCAGCAGTTACCCATCGCATTGTCAACAAATATCCCTATCTTCTAGCTGCAAAGCTAGTCACGCGCTGTTGAGTGCAGGTGGCTACATCTCTTCTCTCACTGCTACTTCCTCCTCCTCCTCTCCAGATGAGGACAGATCAGGCACAAGTGTTCGACATCACCACCTACTGACGTCTGCTTTCAACCGTGTCGGTTTGGATCTCGTTGGAGCACCTCCTGGATGTGTGTGACCGAAGGACACTTCACACCGCTCACACACACACACAGGCTGCCCTTTACCCTGTCACGTGGTTCGGGTCTATCAAAGCGATGTAGTTTCCTATAAGACATCAGACCTGTAGATGTAGACTTGATTTAATGACGATTTAATCACATACTTCATACACCGTTTAATTCATTCATCCTGACTGTTACATGTTTCCTGCAGGAGATAGATAGATAGATAGATAGATAGATAGATAGATAGATAGATAGATAGATAGATAGATAGATAGATAGATAG
>JAPTHA010170841.1:0-15550 GCA_029814585.1 Gymnapogon annona | reverse complement strand
TTTTAGATCTTTAAGTCCATCTCATGAAAAATGGGAGCAAAAACAAAAGTGTTGCGTTTATATTTTTGTTGAGTATATGTGTGTGTGTGTGTGTGTGTGTGTGTGTGTATATACACAGACAGATGTATGATGTCACCTTGCACTTCAGCCACTCATGGCTTTAACTTTTTGTATTTATATTGTGTTTTTCAGTTGCTGGGCAATGACATTTTGTTGCCAGACCCATTGTGGGTCTGTGCAGTGACAATAAAGGAAGTCTAAGTCTAAGTTTTTATTGACTCCCATAGTGAACAGATAAAGTAATATCAAGATTATCCTCATTGGGGCTACAATATCACTCATCTGTGGCATTAAGTATTACAGCCTACCATTCCAACTAACTGTTTTAGAGGGATTGCACAGCATTAACAAAATTGTTAGAAAAGCAGTAGACAGTAATAAAACACAGTGTAATTTGTTTGTTTAATTTTTGCTTTGAGTTCCAAATCATCCAGTGTCGAAGGACATCCAGTGTAGTATTATGTTTGACAAAGGCCACAGCCATCTGTATTGGATTTTAGTAAACCCTCTATTTTCTACCCTTACTTTTATATAGATACTGTGTGATAACTGCACCAACTGAATTTCCTAATTATGAGATTAATGTCACATAATTAATCTGTACAATGACTAGTATGGGCTAGTCTTTTTATAGTCAACTGAAAGCGCTAAAAAATGGCAAAAGTATAGTTAATTTAGAATTTTATTTATTTTATTCAAACAAATTTGTTTTTGTCTTCTGCCACTAAGGTCTATTACTTTTTCCTTTGCTATAATTCTGAAATCATTAGACAGATGTTTTGGTTTGTGGAAAAGTATTTTAAAGGATATTACGATATTATGATTCAGTCACATTTCGCATATTAATAATCAACCATTGTATTTTTTGGTGTTATGTATTTTGTATAATGTAAACCATCAATGAATTAATCACTTGAAGCTCATCTTTGGCATTTTGTATTGACATTGACAGCTCAACACATGTTGGCAGAGGTGAGTTGTATTTTAGATACTTACATGTCATTGTGGCAGGTACTAATGAAAGATAAATAAGAATAAATAAAATACTGGAAGAATAAATTTACATAACTGACAGTGTATTAGATGTTTCGGTTAGGAGAAGAAAAAGGAACGTATTGTGGAAAACACCTAATGCTGCGATACCAAAAAACTACTCAATTTACTGTCATGGTTCAGCTCTTGCTGTGGCTTGTGCAGCTCCCCCTTCCTCTGCCTGATGTCTGATCTGGCCCACCATCCCGTGCTGAGCAGTTACTTCTTGTTGGTATTTAGGCTTCTATATAGGCCTCTATATATAGGTATAGGCCAGTATGGGCATTGCACAGTGCGATTTCCTCTGTTTCTGCTGCCGTGCTGCCATAACCTAGACTATTTGACAATGGACTGATTTGGACTCTGGCTGCTCTTTGGTTTTGTTTCTTGTTGTTAACATATTTCTTATTTTTTTCCTGTCTTTCCATCCCGTGATTCTGTTTGATTCATGTTTTCTTGTATTAGGTTCATAATACCTGTATTATGGCTGGAAAACTGTCAGATTCAGTGACAGCATGTAGTTATCTGTGTCTATTATTATAGTCCATATCTATCACTATCTATATTATCTATAAATGTTATATGTTCCCCTTCAATACCATGCAATGGAGCTTGTTAATCCTTACCCATTACATTTTCCAATACTAATGTATGGTTATTTGTTATTTCCAACTCTGTATGCTGTCATCATATTCACCAGTGATGTAACTACACTGCCTGGCCAAAAAATTCTCACACACCACATTTAACTTTGGACCACCATTGATTAGAGAACACGTTCACCATGGCTTGATTTTTTACCATGAAATGCTTACACTTAGTCACAGCATTTCTGCTGTGTTCAGTAAATTGGCTTAAGAGTCTGGTTTTGACCATCTCTATATCCTCCTGACATACAGCAATGTGTTTTTGTCCTCCATAGGGGACAGGGGTTTCATAGCTTTAAAGAAAATCCTGTTCTCTGCAAAGACCATTCCATAAAAATATTTGAAAAAATGCATCTGAAAAAACTGCTGCATTGTGCTGATTCCACTAAATGCAGTTATGGAAAATAAAAAATCCCAAATGTGTACTTTTTTGGGTGTAAGGAGGATATATAAGATGACATGATGTTTGTTGGACCTGAACCATTAGCTTATTTAAACCCAGTTGGGAACTTTATTACTTAATGTAAAAGAACATTTTATCCTATTGTGTATCACTGAGAGTTGCTGGTGCAGGTCTGTGCAGTGTGACCTGTACAGGCAGCCTCCTACCTGTGTAAATAGGTTAAATCCTTTCATTCACTTATTCACTCAGGCAACTCTATGATCACCCTGGAAAGTTGCAAAACCAGTTTCTTTGTCTCCTGTGTAATGCTCTTTGAGCCAGCTAGGTGTACTATAACGGCTACAGACGACGTCCCATTATAAGTCTGCTCCCTTTCTTCAACGGCAGCTTTTCTCTGCACTTCTTTTTACTCTCCACCTCTAGGACAGACTGTCCAACCACCCCACACACCAGGAAGTTGAACTTTGCTCATGTTGTGTGAGGGGAGGGGTTTTCCTTTTCCCTCCTCCCTTTAAGTTAGGAGTTACTTGAAACGTGTTGTAGATAAAAGGTGGATGATGTAGGAAGTACATTGCTGCTTGGACTAAACCTACAAGAGCTCACAGGGAGAGTTTGGGAATTAAACAGGTAAGACATTGTTCTTCTACCTCGGTGGGTTTGATACCAAACTGTGGTTATATGAGGCTTAAAGTCATCACTCCACACTTTATTTTAATGGCAGACGAATGTCTTTGTGGGATTGTTATACAACAAAAGACCAACTTTGCACCGCTAAAAACGTTTTTAGCCATACAAAGTTGGCCACCCTGAAGCGCATTTTGATTAAACCACTCAACTGAAAACTTTCATGACGCTGATATTCAGTAGTCAGGCAACGTACAAGCATAGATAGTATTTAGCACTGTTTCAGTTCTGTCAGTGAGCTGTACTGTAATAGATTTCACACACAGGCAAAGTTAATTCAGTGAGATGAAAGTGATTATCATCTCTATGTAAGAGAGTCATGGAATTTAATCAACTGGAATAGCATCATTTTCTATCTGTTCTAAGGTTAGAGATTTTTTTGAAATAATGTAATCCACACAGACAAATGGCCCAAATACTTTAATAGATAAATGTTATGTTAACTCAGCACTTTTTGTTTTGTGCTTGACAATTTGTTTTGCTGATAATATATTCCATTTAATCTCTGCATTTTAATACAAATGCCTATAATTTATATTACTTCCTTTTTGAAGTGCTTGTCACTATAATTTTAAAATATCTCAGGTTAATTGGGCAGTGTCATGATTTTTAAACTGATTTCAACGCAAAAGAATGAAATGATAACAAAAAGAAAGAAAAGACAAACCCTCACCCTCACCATGATGAATATCACACATGGCATCACTGACCAAACACAACAAATGGGAAAATGTCATAACACGTGCATAAATGAAAAGTCAGAATAAATGTGAAAGACGTAGAAAGGATGTAATTTGACATAAGCTATATAAAAACACAAGGAAAAATATGTTAAGGATATAACGTATCAAAACAGAAAAAAGTGATGAGCAATGGCATAATTTTATCATAGTGTACATTCTGAAAGGTTGGAACACTAACACAGAAATGACAATGAAAATGAATAGAACACGAAAGAGAGAGAACAAACCAAAACACTATATACTCTATGTAAATCATGGGGTATGGTTTGAACAGGATCAAAAAGATTGTCCTCTGATTACAATCCAATTGGCGGCTGCAAACCCAAAGCTTGAAAATGCATCCACAAACAGGTTACAGGGAATCAATTTCCAGTGTTACTTGTTATATGGATGCAGTTGTTGCTGCTTTGGCCTCTAATGCAATATATAAACACATTCACAATAGCTTTTAGGACACATTTCTATCCAATCTATCATGATGCATTCAGAGGTCATCTGGGACTCATATGACCAAATTCTCTTTGCAGTCTGATCTGTACTGTGCTTACTGATGCACAGGTTCTACATGTGCTCTATGTAGCACCAGCATTGTCATGTATAAGTGTGAGTGGTGCCATTTTAGAGGTGGGGGGCAGTGGGGGTTGTTGAATTGGATGACTGTGCACAGGTCGCACATAATTTTGTCACCCCCCCCCCAGGAAAAACAAAACATTGCCCCCCACCCCCTCTACTGCCGCAACTATAAAATTGCTAAAATTGCAATAAGTGGGTCCTCTGCTATAATGTTTGTTTTGGTCTTCTACGATGCTAACATGCTCGTTGGTTTACTGTAGTATCATTCACAAAGTGGGATAGTTGGCAATATTGGGCACGTTTTTGCAGAAAAAAAATCACATAGCTTATCAGTGTGATTGCGGTGTAATGTCTTTAAGTTAATTTATTTGTCTTATTTGACCTCTGTGTGGTCAGAAATATGTCTTACCCGAATGTGACAATTGTTTACTATTTTTGTCCCTTAATCAAACATGAAAAAGTAATCAATTCTTAAGTATACTTCATGGGCATGGGAGAACATTTTTTAATGATTGTCAAATTGGTGTAGTTCCCTCCATGTTTATATCATACCAATCTCCTTAAGCAGTCTCTCAACATACAATTTCAATACAGTTACTTACAATGCAGTTTCGGGGTTTGAATTCAACTTCCAGTGTAGAAGGGGAGGCCCTAGGAACTGGAGGGGCCCCTCCTAGTGCAGCTTAATGTCTCTGAATAGTTAACATCAGAGCAATGCACAAAACCAAGAAAAAAAGTAAATGAAAAAATATGTCAGCTCCCGGAGATATTTTCTGGTTTAAAGATATCGTGCATTATAATAGAATCATACAGAGCTCTCTAAAAGACACTGTCAGATACATACAGGCAGCGGTCATTGAGTATCTGTGTTGTGACGAAAATCCCTTTAGTTTTTCATGGATGTGTTTGAGCTGGTCTTCTCGGCCGTGGCGTGATGTTACCCATGCTGTTTCCCAGGGAGGTTATCTTGGTTTCGCAGTGGTTATAGTCTCAGCACAGGTCGGCTATTCCCTTCTTCTTCAGGTCCTCCGCTGTACAGAGTGAAGCATCTGGAAACAAAGTCCCTTTTCTTTCTGTAACTTTTTTGATGACGGCGTAAGCCTTTCATCATGAGTATTTCGGTTGGGTAATCTTGATCGAAACGCTCTTCTCCTGTCATAGAGGATCTCTCTTTTTTTTTTCTTTCCATATGTAGTAAAGCACAAGTTCTTTCATTTTATAGTCCAGAAAATAGACAACCACAGACCTTGGACTCGAGCGTTGTGGTGGTTTGAGTCCCAGGGACCGGTGGCAGTGCTGTATGCCAAGGACTGCATCAGGTAGGGACAGCTTTGTTTTGATGAACACGTCTGAATTCCTGCACATGATCTCCTCTGGCCCCCTCGGGAATTCATGCAGACATTATATCTGCTGTAGCCTATTGTTGATGTAAGTGTAACAATAAGTGTTTTCTGTTTTGGAAAAACCCACAAAAACGTACACTACCCTATTGTTAGACATGTTGCTCCTGAAAAAGATGTTTTTTTACTTGAAATGAACGCAATGCAGTAGGCAATGTGAGTGTTTATTTGCACGTTCCGTGGCAAAATCAGGTCTGATGGGATGTGAATCCCTCAAGACATCTTGAGAAGTATTCTAATGCCTGGTGTGAACACATAGGCTATAGGCTAATGCAAGGTATAAACAGGATCTTTTGTGTAAGCTATGTAAGCTAGCCACTTATATTGCTATGAAATTCTTATTTTATTTAAGGAAACATCAGCAGAAAAACGCCCTCACCATTTTGTACTGAAAGCTGTCATTAACAGAACTTTACCTTTTTGGAATCTTCCCTCTTTGATTGCATCATATTTGCCTATAGTTTTCTATTCTTGATGACATCATCTGGAACACCTGGAGGAAAGTTTGACTTATACTTCCTCTGTGCTACTTGAGATCGTGTGCGGTGCAGACTGTACATGTACAGACAAGTTATCTTGTTTTGCCGAATACTTAATGTGTGAAATCTCTCTGTGACAAAGGCAATACCATGTTCTCCACATATAAGCATATACAGACATGCATGTAGACTGTGTGTCAGGGGAGACGTATTGAACCACAAGACTTTCATGAGTCCACAGCATGAAGCAAACGGGTTTGTTTGGGCTTGTGCATCTTTCACTGTCTGAATAATGTTACATGGTCAAAAGTAATGGACTTGAGCAAAAACGGAAAACGTGTGTTATCACTCATCAAGAGTCATGGAATTGTTCAAGAATGACTCAGTGTACATGTTAAAACCTGTGTATTAGGCAGAATACACACCTTATATTGTTCAATATCATCCAGTCATAGTTGTTATGTGGTAGAGTATGAGGGACAAAATGCTGTATTTTAGAAAAATTCACAACAATATAAGACTACTTTTTAAAAAGTCTGAAAGTTAATTTGTAAAAGACAGAAAAATAAAGCTCAGTATTCTGAGAGATGACCAAATTCTTAAACACAGCTATTGTAATGTTAATATTGTCCTGAACCATTGTAGACTTAATTCTATAGTATTCTGACCCTTATCTGGAAAGAATGAACCTTTTTGTATAATGCGATGGACTTTTTTTTGGGAAATTGTATTGGGGGGAAAAATGCATTTCCGCTGAATGTTGGAGAATGTCAAAATAAACGTTAGGAAATAGTAGATAATTGTAATGGTATATGTTAAGCCATTACTTCTTTAAAAATTTTTTTGTAAATACTGAAAGTAACCCTGCGATGAACTGACGACTTGTCCAGGGTCCCCCCCCCCACCTTCGCCCTTGAGTATCTGGGATAGGCTCCAGTGACCCCCTCAACTCTGCAAAGGATAAAGCGGGTTTGGAAGATGAATGAATGAATACTGAAAGTAAAACAGAAAAAAGAAGATAAAATTATGAAAGGGAGTGGAACAATGTGAGTTTTTGTTCAACAAGATAAAACGAGTGTGAAAGGTGTTCATTTCTGGTTTCTGTTGTGCCTGGTGTTTAAAACCAGCATCTCCTTGCAATCAGTGGTATTATTCTTTGAGATAAATAAAGAAAATGAAGCTTTCATCTCCACCTTAATTCTCATATTGACAATATTTGTCTTGTACATATTGTACAATTTGCTATTTGAAGTGTTGAAACAGCATTTAATATGCACTGTGATATAATGAATTAGTGTTAATATACTGGCATGTTATATGTATGCATTTTAAGATTATCTATACCTATCCCAGCTACTCAGAACATGTCATGCCTTTATTCAATGCACAACTACGAGAAGACAAAGGCTCTATTGCAGTAACACAGACTTCTCAGTCTTATACCTACTTAACTATACTCACCAACAAACACAACACGACCTATTTAACTACACTAACACTTAAATCTTTATAGAATTTTTTTTCTTTTAAGGCTCATTTAAGCCATTATAGCTAAATGCCACTAGATGCTGAAAAGGCCTTTGATATGGTTAAATGGCCATATCTGTTGAGTGTAGGGTGACCACGTGTCCTGCTTTGTGCAGGACTGCACAGTATTTTTCCACATCCTGACGATTGAGACACTGTCCTGCTTTTCGATTGGCAGCTTTAATTAATAATAATTTTCAAAAGTTAAAACTACAAAGTACAGATGCTGTTTTTTGTTTTGTTTTAATCTGCCTTTTTTATATTTGTCAAACTGTAGATGTGCCATCACGTTCAGATGAACCTGTCAGCGTCTTGCTGCCGCATCTTGTTGTAATTTGTCGTAAATTATGCCAGTTGCGACTGGTCCCAACACACTGTGAAGCGCACACACAGAGATATATATACACATACATTGCGAATCAGTCACAGCTTTCAGAGAGAATAGTAATTAACATATTTGCAGTGTGTAATTTCTTTGCTGCGCATGCAGATAAAAGCAGCAGCAGGCTCAAATGGGATAGAATTACATTAACATTAAGAGATTCACAGAACACACACTATGTTCTGCCTTCTTTGTGAAAGGTAAAAGGGAATATGTGTGTGTATGTGTATATATATATATAGAGTTGACTGTTTTCCCTCTTTTCACCAATAATAATACTTCACCAATAATACCTACTTCTCATCTTTTGCATCGAACTGAGAGTTCCTTTGACATTTTCAGATAGTTTTACCCACATACTCACATACTGCCTGGTGTGTATTGCCTGGTTGACCACATACAATGGAAAACCCATATCTGACTTGGAAATGAGCTATGACATGACTTGCCTTTTGACTGTCAAATTGCAACAAGTGGAATAAAGCCACTTGAAGTACTGCAGCTTTGAACTGCACTATGTTATAAGGAATATTGTATATTATATTCTGCTTGTTATATTTGTTTGTTTGAGTTCTTGGTGTCCAGAGTTGATGTTTGAAAATAGATAAATTTTTGTGCAGGTATTAGCCCCTTATTCCAGCTTTTACAAGGTAGACAGAAGAAGAATTTAATTGATGAAATGTGTTAATTTTATTTTTAATAACAGGCAATCTGTTTCCCTAATTACCAGATGTTACGGCCAAAAATGTACTTTGTGAGGTCACAGTAATCTTGCTCTCACCTCACTGGTCAAGTGAGGATGTGTTGCAGTGATAGAAGCAGAAAGAGAGAATACAGTTCTTTTAAACGTATTCTCAATGCATCATTTGTTGGTAAAATAACATGCAATCATGTATTTTTTTTATGGCAGCAAATGTCCTCCATCCATCATTCGTCTATGCAAATATTCATCTGTAGAGCATTGTCATGGGCTGAAGATAGAACAAATAAAAGTCACAACGGTCCATTTTTTGCACATAGTGTGATGTTTGGGACCTAAAAATTCAATATTTTCCTGAACACACAAAAGCACCAAAGTTAGTTTTTTTCCTCATAACTTATATTTAAAATTCTACATGTCTGGACTTCCTTGTGGCAAAGACATCTATGGCATCATCAAATGATGTGTGCCTAGAAACCTCACCATTTATGATTATTGAAGCAAGTCCTTGAGTCGCTCTTGGGACATTGCTTTCATACGTGTTAGTCGTATTAGTTGGTGATATTGGACAGAATTATAACCAAATTGTGTTTGGATTTGGTCACTGACATTAAAAACATGAATACTGTAACCTACAATTACAGACCTGCTTCCAGTTGTGTTACAGTCGTGCTGCTGCCTGTATCCTGACTTGTAGCTGTATTCAAACATATGGAACATCCACACTTAAAATAATACATTTAGTCTGTGTCATTCTACTTCATAAAAAAATTGAAAATGTTGAAATTTCCCCGTAGGGGACAAATAAAGGTATCTAATAAAAAGTAGGTGTTGAACAAATAAACTTTACTTTGACTGTGACATACATTTACTATGACAATATAATAAAATAGTATTAACCACAACAAGAACAATAATAATGTGCATATATAGCAATGTACAACATATGTAGCAGTGATATCGGAGACACAAATAATTGGCTAAACTTACATTCTTCAGTGAGCGGTGTCGATTTGAGCGAAGGTTCCACTGCTGCAGCTTCCAATGTCTGCAAGTATTTCTCTTTCTGTAGCATGGAGTAGATTTATCTACTGTACACATGCTGTTTTTTCTGTATTTGATCAGTTTTCATTTTCAAGGCAGAGCACGAGGAAAGGGCATCTGTTGGGGCTCAAAATTCTAACTATTATTTATTTCATTTGTTGTTTCTTTTTTTTTTCTTCTGGAGGCCTGGAGTGGCGCCCCCTGCAGCAGGTGACACCTGAGGCAACCACCCAGTTTTCCAATGCCCAGAGCCAGCTCTTGATGAAAGGCAAAAACATATTAGAAAATATCTGTTTTCCAGATATCTCCAGTGACCCCCGCGACCCTGCAAATGATGCAGCGGGTTTGGAAGATGAATGAATGAATGAATGAATGAATACCTACGTGTATACATGCAGTGTGTGTACAGTACATACAACTGTGAAGAATGGTGTTCAAGATAACTGTGGCAGGAAGAATGTTCAGGATAGGTTGTGACATAACCAGAGGGATCACCAACTGCAATTGGTTGCTACGTATGTCTTTTTACAGCACTATTACAGTATCTGACCTAACCCTTAAAATAGTTTCAGTCTTACCAAGACTCTCAGTAGTGCAAAGACAGAGAAAAGAGACTCCCAGCTTCCACCAAGGTTTAACTAACATAGAAGTAGGGCTGTCTACAAACAAGCAAACAAATCCAAGACATGTCATGCTGGGGGGGGAGTCAAAATCAGATGGCAATGGACACAAACTCACAAGGACATGGAGGAAAAGGCTGCATAGCTTGTCACAGAATACAGAACTAGTTGATGTAGCAAGGGAAGACAGTGAGGTACTGGTGCAACACAGTAAGGTCCCGGGAGACAATCCTGCTGTCAGGAAACAAACATAGACAGGACATGAATCTTAAATTAGGTGATAGACAAAAAAAAAAAAGTTTTTTACATTTCAATTTCATTTACACTTTTTAAGTGTCTTAAGAGTATACTGTTTACGTCTTCTGTATTGACTTCCTGGACTTCAATACTGCTCCTCTGTGACATGTGGTAGAGGTGAGTTTGGTTTGATGGGAAAACTTGGTTCTCTGCGCCTTTGTGGAGGCTTGTTTTTCAGCATGGTGTTGGTTTTCATCCAGTCTCTACTCACAGGGGATTTAACAGTATTGAAACCAGGCACCTCACCTGGGATAAAAAGCTGAGAGGGTTGAAAACAGTCCAATATGCAGGTAACGCCACTGCAGCTGTTGATACTGGCAGTATATATACAGTTATTGAATAGGATAAAAGACTGACTGAAATTTAAAACAATTGTCTTTGGAATAAGATATAGGACAACATTCCTGAATGGATTATGTTTCATTTGCACCCCTAAAGTGACATTGACAAGAAGTAAAGGTCTTTTAAAAACCTGCTGCAAAAGGTTAAATCCACCATAGCTGTCGTACCAACACAAATCATTTGCATGGTAGTAAGTGAAGTAACAATATTTTTTTCACAAAACTGAAGGCTTTCAATGCAGATAAATCTTGTAGTATTAATAGATTTAACCAGGCATGTCAATTCTCATTTTGTTTCAGGGACTACATAAAACCTGATTTGGTCTCAAGTGGGCCAGGATATTGAAGTAATAGCATAATAACAACATAAAGACAACTTGTCCAAACTTGGTGACACTCTTTACTGTCAGTGTTTTGCACTTTGTAAATGTGTCCTATGGGGCCAGATCGGACCCTTTGGAAGGCTGGTTTAAGTCTGAAGTAGTGTTGTAGTCAAGACCAGCTCGACCAAGACCAAGACACTGCTGAGATCGGAGGGTATCTAGACCAAGACAAGACACCCTATAGTGAGACCAAGACCAAAACTTTTTTCAGGCAGCAGTGGCTCAGATGATAGATTGGGTCATCCACTAATTGAAGTGTTGGTGGTTCGACCCCCATTGTCTCCTGGTCATGTGCCATTGCCCTTGGGTAAGATACCCACCTTGTTTCCAGTGCCTTGCAGTGGTGTATGAATGCATGTAAATATTTGGCTGTGGCATAGTGCAGTCACGCTTCTGCTAGTCTGCCCCAGGGCAGCTGTGGCTACAAAACATTTCGTTACCAGATTCATTGTGTGTGTCTGTGTAATGACAATAAAGAAAGTCTAAGTCTAAAACGTAGTTTGCCACCACCAGAGTGAGAATGTGAGAGTGAATGGATAGTGGATTATTTGATGAACATGCTTTGAGTTCTCTGGAAGAAAAGTGCTATATAAACTTTTATCCATTATTATTATTTTTATTTATTATTTTTCTGAGATCAAGACCAAAAGCTCTATTGGTCACTTCAGCTCTAGAGAAAGAAGCATTACTGCAGTGGTGGACCCTCAAGGCCAGCAAGGCCATCTCTGCTGCCCTAAACATAATCAGGAATATATTTTTTGGCATATATTTTTTTCCACAAATATGTATTCAATTATTCCCCATGGTCTATACTCTTCATTTCATAACTTTCCTAAATTGGTTGCTCAGCTTTCAGCCCCAGGTTGAGATTTGCAGGGAGTGGTTTATGTTACCGTTGAATCATTATTCACTATCATGTGTTGACAGGGTCCAAGATTTGCCTTTAGGCCTTCAGAAGCAACAGTGTTGGCGCATGGTAGCTTAAAGTGAATGAGAAAAGACCTGTGGCATTAACCAATCGGCGTCAAGTTTGGCTTCACTGGGGCCAGCTAGCTGGCCTACTGCATCAGTGCGTGTACGTCTTTTGATTGGATATGTGATAGAGAGAGGCAGAGTTATGCAAAGCTGTGCACAGCAGACCTGAGCAGATATGGCAATGTGATAAACAGGAAATAAGGAAATTGCTCATTTGTGTCGTGCGACAAGTTGTTTTACTTTTTTCAATCCACAATGGCTGAAGGAGGCGAAGATATCAATTTAGTCGCAGATTTAGTTACAACGCAATTCTCAAGAAAAACTTTTCAAGAAAAGCTAGACACTGTAAAGACAGGCCGGCAGAGCCCGATGTTAGCAAGTATGACTCAGCAGGAAAAAGGATTTATCCGCCACTTTCAAGTTGCTAACTACAAACGGTACCCCTGGCTGTCAGGCTCCGAGAAGTAAGTTAATATTATTATTAAAAATATATTAACGAAATATAAGTATTTGTTTATGTCCAAGTTAATAGTTCTTTTGTATTGTCATGTTTCTGTGACGCTGCTTTGGGTGTGACTTGATTGATTTGATTTGAATTGATGTGACAGTGCGCTCTGCGCTATTTTGTGAACATGCTTGTTTATGCTCATACTGTTGGAGTGAATAAAACTCAGTAGACTAATATAACTTTGTTGTACTTGACTTTGTTAAAGTGATACAATGCCCAGCTGTACTGTGTTTTGGTCTAAATGCATAATGTGTAGAGCCATGACATCAGAATTTTTGTTTTAAGAGGTGGATTAATTCGGGTAGGACATCACTGCAGGCGCTGGCCAGAAATGCACGGTCCGCCACTGCATTACTGCGAAGTGTCATGACTACTTAAATTCATGATATCTCTTATATCATTTTGTTCATGTGTCTTTCATTTCAAATCATCCTCATTTGTCATAGTTACACGTTAGGCCTAAATTTTATGAATATTCTTTTTCTGAGATATGTTACAGATTTACTGTGTGTGCTCTGTGAAGCCAAAGTTAATCATAGCTGACATTTATTTTCTTATCACTTGTATGATGTTTTGTGTACTATGGAGGGCTGACATTGTCTATTGAAATGTATATATACAATGTAGCACATTTTGAAAATAGACAGTTGCATTTGAATAGGAAACAGTAAATAATGATACTATTCGGCAATGATTCACAGGAGCAGCTTGCTTGGTTTTCATACAAATCCTATCAAGACAGCTGTCGCCAAGATATCTCATATATTATTTAAATACTTTCATATTTTGTTAGGTAAAACAGAAATTTTTTATATGTTTTTTAATATATTTGTGTATTACATTTCCAGCATAAATCAATTTAACCCAAATATCACAAATATATATATAAAAAGAACATATGTAAAAATGAATTGACTGCCACTAATATTGGCAATTTTTGTGTTTCCAGTAATAAGCCATAAGATTCTAAACTGCACACTCAGTTGCCTGCTTTGTGTTTAAGTTTCCAGAGTTATAAATTACAACAATTGGGTGTATGTCTGTACATGTCTGCCTTTGTCTGACTGACTTGCTCAGAGGCAGTTAGGAACCCAGCCAGTTCCACAGAGAACTGATTGTATACCAGGACAGTCACAACACCTGGCAATCTAAACCACAAATTGAAACACTGTGGAGCATGGGAACAGGCTGAATCACCATCTGACAAGTGTTAGTGTAATCCAGATTATGAGAGTTAACCTGTGTTCCAGCATTTTTAAAAGTAGGATGTATGAGAAATGGCTTTTCATTTATACTGCTATCACGTTTTTCTCTTTTTCTTGGTTTCTCTTTCTTAGTCATTAGGGTTTGAGGTGTGAAATAGGAGTTAAGTGCAGAGTCATGCTTGAGCTTGTCTCTTAAACTCACTACTTTGCAACAAAATGGGTGTTGACCCACAGTTTAATGTTACTGCCTTCAGGGTCTGCTTTCATTTTACGGTCATCGCTCTTCATATCAGGTTGGAGCAGTATGAAGGTTGGTGGGTAACATAATATTAATGCTAATTTACTACTTGACATTTGGTCAGCAGAAACATTTAAATTCATCCTTATGTCCAAGAATAAAATGACCAAAATGTTGTTATGATGGACAGTCTATACATCTACACTGCTTAGCCAAAGCAAGGCAAATATATTTGGATAGTGCAATTCATACACAGAGCAATTAGGTGCTGTACAAAAATGGAAAAGAGGCTATGTTAGAAATTACTATAACCAAAACTTCAAAGAAGCTTGGGAGTCAGCAGAACCAGGATTCCTTCAGGTATTTTTGTCTTAGACTAAATCAGATACATGTTCCAAAATTATTTCCAGATTATACAATGGTATTCTCTTGTCTAAACAAGAAAGTACATAATATATAAAAAAAGAAGTGGGACAAAGAAGGAAACCTAATCATTTCAACAGAAAGCTGGATGAGAATCTGTCAGCTTCAATGGACGGTCACAAGCTCAAATACACAGAGGGAATTCTGTTGGAAAAACATTGTGAGATTCTTTGTGACTCCCGCCCAGAAAAGCCATCAGGACGGTGGAGCCCCGTGCTGGAGGCTCTGGGACCGATAACGCTAATCACCATCATATCTTTTTGAGCTGTCCAACAATCAAGACTTTCTGGGGACAATTACATAAACATATTAATAATATATTTTTGGACAATATCCCTCTTACATTTGAATCTTTATTTCAGTTAAAAACTGGAATATTAAGGACAAGAAGTTACTGGTAATACGTTTGACAGCCGGAAAACAGCGTTACCGGAAAATGGTTCAAACCAGAATCATCTACTGTTGAGGAATGGATGGAAGCCTTACATGAGATTTATGTTTTAGAGAAACTATCATTTACTCTTAAGGTACAAATAGAAACATTCTTCAGAATTTGGTCCAAATGGACTGAATTCTTGAAGCCAGTAAATTCAGATGGGATTTACACCTGAAAGGATGTGATATGAAACCATTCTGTTTCCTTTCGTTCCTCCCTGCAGCTGTCAGGTGTTTTAACAGTAAAAACAGTTGACTGACTATGAGTACTATATAATTACTATTGTTATTTATCACTGAATATTGTTGTTATTATTATTATTATTTTGTCCATGGACCCACTGGTGCCAGTACTGTTAACCAACGTTATTACCGTCAATTATTATTATTATTATTATTATTATTATTATTATTATTATTATTATTATTATTATTATTATTATTATTATTA
>JAPTHA010170819.1:0-15560 GCA_029814585.1 Gymnapogon annona | reverse complement strand
ACATTTTGTTACCAGATTCATTGTGTGTGTCTGTGTAATGACAATAAAGGAAGTCTAAGTCTAAGTCTAAGTCTAAATTTGGTGTGAAGTGGGCGGGGCCAGTCCAATAATAATAACAGAATTCCATATCAAGAATCGCAGTCCCTCAGTATCATCTCCGGGACTTCAATCATATACTGTATATTTCTGTGTTGTACAAGAATTCAATTGCGTAAATCTGCTCTACTCTGTTATTCTACTCTTTGTATTCTGCTGCTGTATTCACTAATTTCCCAGAGGAACCTTCTTGAGGGATTAATAAAGTACTATCTAATCTAATCTAATGTCAACTCCAAACTTTCCTCATGTGATGAAAATGGTCTCGTCTACAAATTGTCCCTAAAACAATGTGAATAACATGAACAACCTCAAAATTCTTGAGAAAACAAAGTGTAATATTAACGACATTATACCCCAGTTTATAATTTAGACATGTAGGTTAAAACTTACAAATTGTGGATCCGCAAATACACAAAACATTTAGTAAGAGGTTGAATGTTGTTAAAGTGATACTTCTCTACACACATTTGTTTATATTTGTTCAGGTTATTTATGTACTGTACTTGACTTGACGCTGTACTTGACTTTCACGTGTAATATTTACACTGTTTTCAGTCCTGTTTACATCGATGTGTAATATTGCACTGTCCATCTTATTTATTTCCTCACATATATATTGACTGTGTGTGTTGTCACCTTTGCACTGCAGACACTCATGGCTTTGGATTCACTCTACTAATTTTGCACTTTTGTATTTTCCATATTTATTTTGTGTTATCAGTTGCCAATCAATGACGTTTCGTTGCCAGAATCACTGTGTGTGTGTGTCTGTGTGACTACAAATAAAGGAAGTTTGGTGTTTTTGTAAGTGATACTTTGTTTTATGTGTAAATACAGGAAAATCACGTGAAAAAACTGACATTTACACAGAAAATTTGGAATCTCTATTTATGTGTTATTATGATCATAAAACATCATATTTATTTTTTTATTTAACCATTATTTAACCGGGAAAGTCCCGTTGAGATGAAAAACCTCTTTTTCAAGGGAGTCCTGGCCAAGAGGCAGCAAGAAGTTACAGATAAAAACAATACACAAAATTACAAAAAAAAAATATAAAAAACAATTACAATTAAATGAATTGACCTCAAGTGCTCTCAATCTGCATTTAAAAGCATATAACGTGTTTTGTGTGTGTGTGTGTGTGTGTGTGTGTATGTCTGTATGTGGAATCTGAACTAAAATTTCTGTAAATATCGAAGGGGTAATTTTTGAATTTCACGAATTCATTCAAAACAAGTCATGATTGGAACCTTTTGGTGGGCCGCATATGGCCCCCGGGCCTCATGTTTGACACCGATGGCTTACATGATGATTGTGCACCTTACACAAACAAAACACACCCACATTCACTCTGCACTTACACTGCGAGCCTCCCCTCTCCCGCATCGTCTTGAAGAGAGACTTGAATGACGCGTACAGGTCCGGTAGGTTCATCTCATCAAAAGTGAAGCGGAGCGGAGGATCCACGGCGGCGTTTACATAGATGGCGGGGGGGCCAACAACAGGGGGAGGGGCTGCAGATACTGAAGTGTGAGTGGAGCCAGACACGGTGCAAACGGGCGCAGAGTTAGGAGCGCAAGAAAAAGTGGAAACGGACACTGAATTAGGATGAAAAGACAGAGTGGGAACATCTGGAGCAGTCGACAGAGGTGTAGCAGCCACAGTGGGGAGGGGGAAAGTGGACAGAGGGGTGGGGGCGCTGGGCAGGAGGGAAAAAGTGGATGCAGGTGGATGCGGAGGAGGAAAAGAGTTGAGTGTAGACACGGGGGGGTCAGGGGGGAGTCTGGAGACCGGAGGAGCATACGGGGACGACTGCTGTAAAAGATGAAACACTGGTGTGAACTTTAAGAAAACACACATCAGGTCAACATATGTCTCTCTGTGACTCATGCGGTTGACTTATTTATGTGTTTGTTGTGTTTCGCCTGCCGTCTTATTAAACTTTTTTTTTGTTGTTAATCAGAAGCATTAGTTGTCATTTTCAGTCATTAAATTATTTCTTATTATTTGTCATGTATTATTTCTTATTATTTAGCATGTATTATTACTTATCATGTATTATGTATTACTTATCATTCATGTGATTTTTAAAAAATCAAAAGAAATGTATAAAATAAAAATAAAATTCATGCGGTTGACTTATTCATGCGTTTGTTTTGTTTGTTGCGTCTCGTCTGCTGTCTTATTTCACTTTTTTTTGTTAATCAGAAGCATTAGGTTTCATTTTCAATCATGAATTATTTATGTTTTACCATGTATTCATGATTTCTTTTGGCTTTTTCCCTTTTGGGGTCGCCACAGCGAATCCAATTTGCTTATTTGATTTGGCATGAGTTTTTACGTCGGATGCCCTTCCTGACACAACCCACTAGACGCTCCCAGTATCTCCTATGCACGAGCCCGGAGCTTATTTATTATTATTTACCATGTATTATTACTTGTCATGTATTATGTAGTGAAAATTCATGCGGTTGACTTACTCATGTGTTTGTTTTGTTTTATTTGTTGTGTCTCGTCTGCTGTCTCATTAGGTTTCATTTTCAATCATGAATTATGTATTATTATTTATCATGTATTATTTATTATCATTTATCATGACTTATTTATTATTATTTACCATGTATTAAGTATTATTATTCATCATGTATTATTTATTATTATTTATCATGTATTATGTATTATTATTTATCATGCGATTTAAAAAAAATTTAAAAGGAATGTTTAAAAGAAAAGAAAATTCATGCGGTTGACTTACTCATGTGTTTGTTTTGTTTTGTTTGTTGTGTTTCGTCTGCTGTCTTATTTAACTTTTTTTGTTAATCCAAAGCATTAGGTTTCATTTTCCATCATGAATTATTTTTTATTATTTATCATGTATTATTTATTATTATTTATCATGTATGACGTATTATTATTTATCGTGTGATTTTGAAAAAATTTAAAAGAAATGTATAAAATAAAGGAAAATTCATGCGGTTGACTTATTCATGTGTTTTTTTTAATGTTGTTTGTTGTGTTCTCGTCTGTTGTCTCTGATCCTGCCATTGTGGGCCGAGAGTGTTGTCTTGTGGCGTATGAATGTCACTGTTAAATTGTCTAATGAAAAACAGACATAAATTTAATAAAAAAAACAAAAAAACACATCTGATGGTGTGAAGGTTCGGCAGCAGCGCCTTTACCTTGCAGGGGGGAGGAGAGAGGGAGGCGGGTTGGGGCGACCGCTGCTGCATTACTGCCAGCGGCTCCGTGTTCAGGAGGTGGCGGTCGCTGTGGGAGGTTGTCGGAGGCTGATGAGGAGACGGTCCTCTCTCTGTCTTCAGCCCCGGAGGCTGAAACAGGACACAGTCATCATCAAAGCCAAGTGAAGTCAAACTGTCAAAGTATGTGAAGAAACTGACAGAAATTTTGTTGACACTCGCTAAGAAATGTATTGGTAGAAAATGGAAATTAGGCCCCGCCCCCTTTCCAATCAAGATGTGGTTGAAGCAGTCAACAGTTGTGTGAAGAGAGAAAATGGAGAAAATAACCATCTGGATGAAAAAAAAAAAAAGAAGTAGGATGTTCTACAAGATATGGAACCGTTTATAAATGACGTGGAAAATTTACCGCCACACCACATTGGTTCAGCTCTATATACCCGAGCAGGGCTTGTAGGACTTAGGAGGTCAGAGGTCAACAAATGATGATGAGTCCTTGCGGCTTTTTCTCCTACGGGGTCGCCACAGCAAATGCAATTTGCATATTTGATTTTGGCAGGAGTTTTTACGTCAGATGCCCTTCCTGACACAACCGGGCTTTAACCGGCACAATAACACACACACCCCCATAGACTTAAGTTACATTGCACATAGACTTAAGTCACATGGCACATACTTAACTTTTGCACATATCTTATATTTCTATTAGTTTTCACATTATAGTGTAACCATATATTGTCAATTGATGCCTCTGACTGGAAGCACTGATTCTTATTGTTATTTTTACTATGATGTTTACTTTATTTTATGCACCAAACCACCAAAGCAAATTCCATGTAAGTGTAAACCTACTTGGCAATAAAAACTGATTCTGATTCTTGTAGCTACATCGTAGTAAGTGTTTCTTCTGTCGTCATCTGTACTTGTAGAAAAAGGTTGGACGTTTTGCTTCTATCGCAGAAGCTTCGTCAGCAGGAGGACACCTCTGAAGTTCTTGGATGTGTTCTGAGCTAAATTGCTGAGAGCACCCTATTTTAAGGACTGAGAAGTGGGACGGGATGGTTGATCCCACCCACAAGATAACCACTACCCCTACACCTACTAAGGTTTTAGAACCTTAGTAGGCAGTAGCGTGTAGGGTCTTGCCCAAGGGCCCACACTGGACGCTCATCCTGGGAATGGAACCCGGGTCCCCTTTGCACCAGCCCCGTGCCTTTCCAACTGGCACAGCAATCCCACTGGTTCTTCATAGGTCAACATATGTCTCTCTGTAACTCATGCAGTTCACTTATTTATGTTTGTTTGTTAGTTTTATCTTGTTGTGTTTTGCTTTGTGTTTTTTTGTCTGTTGTCTCTGATCCTGTCACTGTATACTGAGAACGTCATTTTGTAGTGTACGAACGTAACCGTAACACTGTCTAATGAAAAATCTAAATAAAATATCATTTAAATAGATCCAAATATCTGTGTGAAGAACTGACTACGAGTTAAATCCAATCCTCAGCGATGGTCTGTTTTGCGATCCTAAAAACACGACTAACCCTGAAATTTCGCAACCGAAACGCACATGTCACAACCTCAAACAGCTGCTTTTACATTTTTAAACATTGTTTATTATCTGAGGGATTCAACCACATACCTCCTGTCGCTCCTCCTCCTCCTCTTCTTCTTCTTCTTCTGGATAGGGACGTTTAGGTGCCCTCACTTGATTCACCTCTGGTCCATCCATGGTCCAGTAAGACCCCTACCAGTACAGACATTATGTTTGTACTTTGACACATTTTAAACCAGGGGTGTCAAACATGCAGCCCGGGGGCCAAATATAAAAATTATACTTCAGGTTCCACATGGAGACTGGGTAAAATATTACCCATATAACCTATAAATACTTGCAACCTCAAATTTTTACTTGTGTAAATGTAAATATTTTTCATGTAATTTTCACGTAATTTCAACAAAATATAGAAATAACCTGAACAAAAATAAACAACCTGAAACCTCTGAAGTAGTTTTAATAATATTCCACCTGTTACTAAATGCAAATTACATTTATTCTTTTCTATAAAATTTTGAGGTTGTTAATCTTATTCGGAATTGTTTTAAAGGACACTTTATACATCTAAACATTTTCATCACATAAGGAAAGTTTTGAGTTGACATTATTGATATGTAATTGTGTAATTATCGGACTGGCCCCGCCCACCTCACACCAAATTGGGTTAAATTTGGCCCCTGAATTAAAATGAGTTTGACAGCCCTGTTTTAAACTATTGAACAGTTTGGTTCAGAGTAAAAATGACTGAAATATGTTATTTTAAAAAAAAAACAAAAAACAAAAACATCCTCACCTTCCCAGGGTCGTTCTGTGGCCGAGGAACTTTCCTGAAGCATTTGTTCAGAGATAGATTATGCCGAATGGAGTTCTGTTTGGTCAGAAAGGTAAAGTAAGACACACCAAGCGTCACCTCCACACAAACTGTTGACGTTCAAATATTGCGACTAGTTACTAATCACAAGACATGTTGGTGCAGGCAGCAGTGGTTTCTCCTCTGATGTATGGGTTGGTTCTACATTTAACCTCACCTTCCATCCGCGGCCTGTTCGGCTGTAGTAGGGGAAGGTGTCACTGATCCAGGTGTAGATATCATTCAGACTCAGCTTCCTCTCAGGTGCAGCTGCTATCGCCATAGCGATGAGAGCGGCATAGCTGTGAGGGGGTTTTCCTTTAGAGTTACAGTGTGAGGGGTCCGGCACAGAAGACAGGAAGTCTCTCCTCTCCCTCCCTCTGTCTCTCTTCTTGTCCCCCTCTCCTCCACCTCCCTCTCCTCCTCCTCTCTCTTTCCCTGAGCGCAGGCTGCTGATTCCCAGCCTGGGCAGCCAGTCTATGCTGGTGAGACTGGAGTCCAAGTCAGAGGACATTCTGTCTTTTTCCCTCTCGGTCCAGAGTCTACGGGATGAGAGGAGGAAAAAACACTGGATCAACATGTTCTGTGTGTTGACCGTAGACACTGTAGGTACACTGTCAGATCAAAAACCCATCCTAGATTCTGCCTGTAACGTAATCCTGTCAACCATTCTGTTCCTGTATTTCCAGCCAGGCGTCATTTACAAGCTCAGTAAGTTCAGACACAAGACACTTTGTGCTTCTCTGGAGACTTTCCATTTACAGGGAAAGACGCTGCATCAGTGTACCGCCACACCACTGTGCCAATCTGACTTTCTGTTTGCTGTGGAATAAGAACGATTTGCTTACCTTTAGAGAGTCACTCGAGGCCCAAGGCCTTAAAACGTGTTAATATTTGATGTTGTCATCAGCTGTACACAACTGCTGACAGTTAAAGTGTCGGTCCTCCCCTTCAGATCCAGTTTCAGTTTACTGATACCTCCGAGGAATCCATTCATTACCTTTGCTTTGATGAAGCTGGTGTAACTTTGAAAAACATACACACCAAAAAAAAAAAAAAAAAAAAGTTATCGGAGAGCTTCCTTTTTCTCTCCCTCACCCTCCCTCTCTCTCCTTCCCCTCCCTTTTTCTGTACAAGAATGACGTCACATACTCCTCCCCTCCTGGTGACATCACCCTTTGCACCCGCCTCTGGAAGCAGGTCCCACCTCTTTTAACTTCTCACAGTGGTGGACTATGAGGATACATGTAAGGAGGACCGGCCCACAGCTGCTGGAATTCGTATTATTCACGTGTATTTTTAAACCTGTGAGGTCCCACACCCTACCCTGTCCAACAAAGCGCAAGGCTTTGATTAACAAAAGCCTTACACTATAAAGTAGCAGCATCACCTTTATTGAAGCTTTTTTTTAACAGCGTGATAGAAGCAAGTGACAGTTTGTACAGTTGTTGGATGAATGATGATGAACTTGTTGATGTTCCTACAGGCCGCTGAATAAGGCAAGGAGGCCAGTGTCAGGTGATGGGTGAGCCATCAGCTTCTGGATCTGTCGAATGACACAGAATATGTACATGTTACAAATGTGCAATATTTAACAATAGTTGCATGATGGGAACAGTTAAAACGGTAGCTTTTACTTCTGAAAAACAGCTCCATCATGCCCATTGTGAAAAGCCTCCCATAATTTCTCTACGGTGACAGTGATAATGGGACAAGCCAGCGTATTTTTGTCTGTACACAAAACTGCAGTGGGTACCCAGTTTATTTTTACTTTACTGAGCAAATGACAGCAATTTTGGGGAAACCGCCACAAAGCTGGGCCTTGTAGTTATGACACATCTAAACCGATACAGATAACTCAGAAGGGCAGCTGCACTAAGCACCTCCTTGAAGTTGGGGTGTTTGGCGTCTTGAACGAGCTGCAGCAGAACAGCCTCTGTGGTGGTGAGGTAAGCTCCACTCTGCTTCAGTCGGGAAAGAGCAAACAAACGGTCTGTCTGGCTGCAGATGAAACAGGAAAAAGAAAAAAAGTCATTAGCAGCTTATGCCAACCTTGAAAACAAAACCCCACCTTGCCATCTATATATACAGTATGTATAAAAGGAGTGGGTGACGAGGAGAAGATATCTTATGGTGATACAGAAATTATTTTGCCTGTTGTGACTATACGGTTTCTAAATGGCCATATTCTACTTCATCACATGAGATTACAGTCATCTGATACTGACTGAGTCTTATTTGTGACATGACCAAAGGGGCATTAAAGTTATTTTTATATCACCAAGTAATATATGTCATCATGTTGCACAGCTCTACAGTGCTATGGTAAACACATATCTGGACTCCACAATTACGTTCTGGATGAGACTGCGTCAGCCACAATGTGAACCTCCATTCCCTTTTCAAGCAGGTCAAATGTTGTACACTGAAAAAAAAACAGAGAGCAGAGGACACGGAGCTCATTATTCATTTACTAAAATTGTGTAAACACCAGGTTGAAAATTTCAAAACTGCTTTGCCTCAGATTAGCTAACACAGAAACCTCTTCAATTGAGGAAAATGAGAGTAGGATGATCCTTCTTTTAGAACGCATGATGACAGAATCACTTAGATCTTACCTCACATTTTTAAACTTTACTTCCGTAGAATTAGGATCACAAATTATATCTAAGTAACTTTTGTGTAGTTTAAGATACATACAAATAATAAACCAGAAACTGATTTATGGACATCTGATTGTATTTTCTAGTGATGCAAAGGAAGAACCTTGTCATTACAACACCAAAATAACAATGTAGTCTTACCGCAATACAGGCGTGGGCCTCTATTCCACACAGGATAGCCTGTTTCGGGTTCCCCAGGGTCTCCAGCTCTCTCTCCACCTCCTCTATCATCATAGTGAATGATGTTTTAGCATGAGCCTTGAGGTCTTCTGCTCCCAGCTCGGGTACTGTAGGGCCCAGGCCTTTGGGGTATTGCTCTGTCAAAATAGGGGGGATGCCCAGAATACGACTGGCCTGTGAAGAGCAGAAGCACAGACAAATATCTATTTAACTAATGATTCCCGTTTGATTCACTAGTAATTATTGCTGTATTACTAGCATCCAGCCCCTCGTTATCATCTCTGGGACTTCAATCATGTAAACTGTCTTTGTCTTTGTTGTCCATGTTGTGCAGGATTTCAGTTTGTTGTGTATCTGTTCCGCTCTGTTCTTTTTTTCTACTCTTTATATTAAGCTGCTGTTTTGAAACTAATAAAGGCATATTCAATTCAATTCATGACCTGTACTGAAAGCCACACTGGTGCACACGATGACCCACCTGCAGCAATCTTGCAGCATTGCTGACGATGTTGGTGAATTGAAAGATGTTGGGTCTGAACTTCTCCTGCATGTCACACAGGAAAAGGACTGAGTCTTTAGTGGCAAGTCTGCCAATTCCAGCCACTGCAAAGCAGAAGAAAAAAAAACATTTACAGATACACTGCAGTATTTGGCGACATTAAAATAATTCACAATTGTTCATACATTGTTGCGTTTGGTTGAGTTGGAAAAAGTCTATGAAACATTTACTTGAATGATGAGGCCAAATCTCCAGTTACAAATGGACTGTAATGAAATTGCACATGGTAGATCTTTTAAATGAACAAAGACGGTAAAGGTGACTTACTGTTGTCGCCCGATTGTCCCTTTCAGAGGAGTGAAGTGGGTGCCAGGTTCAACAGGACTGAATGCTGCAGACCAACTCTTGGATTAAATGATCATTTCCCTGTAAGAGGAAACCAAAAGAAACCTGTTTTACTTAAACGTGCACGTGCTGAATTAAGACAAATTACTCCGACGTCAAACGACGCACAGAAATATTTTCAAAATAGACACACGATATCTACCTAACTACACAAATTCACTGCAAAAACACCAAAACAATAAGTTATTAGCATGTAGCACACAAAGCATTCAAGTTCACGGACCTTACTTCCACAAACACCGCCTTCTCAGTTCTACCTTATCCAATAGAATCACGCTTTGTCGTGATCGACACCTTTTTAAACCAATAATAGCGTCTCTCAACAGCGAATCGTAATGCTCGCCTTCTCCTGGGGAGACACATCCCAGGACCTAAAGCAAAGCGGTTGTTTGAAGATGTCTGACAATGCAGAGTCCCCAACAGAAACGCAGAAAGACGAATCACAGGCACCGCCAGACGACCCGGCGTCAAACGAGGAGAAGAAGAAAAGTAAGTACACGTTATATGTCAAAATTATACCCACGAAGTACAGTGGTAATAGCAAATCGTTTTAGATGACTGTCACTTGTGTTTTTGACAGCACTTCCGGGAAAGTGACGTAAAAACACACATGACAAGTAATTTCACCAATAGGAGTGCTGTTTTTTTCTGCTTAGCCAATCAACAGTTGGTATTTTAACTCGTGGTTCTGTCAATATGGCTAACGCTGAAGCTAATGTTCAAGAAAGTATAACATCATTTCCTTTTTTATGCACTGTTGTAAATTACGAAGAGGCCATTTACTTCCAAGATGTGTCATAGCCATGTTATAGACTAATGCCAATTGGAACTATGTGACTTCTACATGAATATCGCCGAGCGTTAAGTGTTATATATAACAAATAAGCGGCGTTACTCTATTTAGCCTCACAGTAGAGTGCGAGTTTGTCACCCATCATCGTGTTGTTATTTTTGTTTTGCTTAAGCTGATATATATTGACCTAAGTAATAATTAATCAGTAATTGATCAAGTAGTGATCCTTTACGAAAACGGAAGCGAAGATACAGCTGCTGTGAATACCGTCATGTATTCCCGACAGTTTTCCAACGTTTCACTTTAATGCTAGAAAATTTTTCAATTTAAATTTCAGTCTTTATTTGTATATCAGCACAGTTTTGAATGCGTTGTCAAGGCACGTTGGTAACCTTTTGGAGGCATTTATTGGATAATTTTTCCTGCTCAAAAGTCTATATCTATATTAAAATTGAATCATTGTTTATGCAAACGTATCCCCTTAACTGTAGTATTTATTTTCGGTTCTGGAGAAGAGTTTATATGCACTGGATTTAAGGCATGGTTCTTAAGAACTATTCCAACTATTCAAAATTTGTAGTTCCCCGCTTAATGTCATCAACACTGACTTTCCATCTTTTTCTTTTATGTAGTTGATGTGATTTTGAAGGCTGTGGGAGACACTCCTATAATGAAAACAAAGAAATGGGCTGTGGACAGAGGGAGAACGGTACAGTCCCTTTCTCAGTTCATCTCCCGCTTCCTCAAGTTTGATGCCAATGAACAGCTGGTAAGAAATCTCTTTTTGCTTACTGATTTCCCAAACTATGTTCTTGATAGCTACTTGGGTTACAAACATATTCATGTGGGATATTAAGACTGAATGCCATCATTCTGAGAAGAGATGCTTAAAGAAGAAACATTGTTTAAATCAAGACTTTATTTGTGCACAGTTAAGAGCTCACACAGTGAACAGGTATGGTTGGGAAGTGAGGAGATCTCTGCCGACCATTGAAAAGGAAGATACTTTTATATCCTAAAGTTTTTTATGGCAGGCGTTTACTACATGAATTAGACGCATGATAACTATAGCAGTTGACACACAGGATAACATTTAGCATACACAATGACATCTTAAGATAAAAATGTTGTCTTCTTGATGCAAATCACATTATAAGGGATGCACATACCATAACAGATTTGGACATGTACATAAGACTAAGCACTAATAAGAACACAACAGGGAGTCAGTCATTTTTCTGTAATTATTTGAATTGACTTCATCTGTTGTGGTATCTTTTTCTTTCAGTTCATCTATGTTAACCAGTCCTTTGCTCCTTCACCGGATCAAGAAGTAGGAGTCCTTTTTGATGTGAGTACATTAGGAACAGATTTAAGTAGTAATGTTTTTGTACTTTTTTTTTTCAAATGCTCTGAAAAATTGTATTTCTCTAAAATATTGCAACATGCACACAAAGAGAAGATGATTTTGCTTTTAACACTACAAACTGTCATGAGGTCGCGGTTGGAAGGTGGTGTGATTATATGGCAATGAACGGACAGTTTTACATGATTACATGACTCTAATGAAAAGTTTTACAAAACAGCTTGTGCATTTTCACACTACACTCAGACATCGAGAAAAAGTGATAATTCACCCATGAGACATTGCTCACAGGGGAATTCAACATGATGTCCTTAAGTAATCCTTCACATGTTGGTTTGTCATATTAAAAGAATAAGTAGATGGGATCAAAGTAGCATTTGATGTTAAAACTGAGGGGATTTGAATTCCAGTGAAGCACAACTGTGAATAAAATTGGATGCCGGACTCAACATCCATTTTTATTTTCCTTTTTCATTCGACTCAGGTGCTTTATGACCAACTTCTACAATGGTAGTAAAAATACTGCAGCTCATCAGTATGAGGCCACTGGCGTGCGACTTAAAGGGCAGGAAAATACGCAAATTGATACCAGTTGCACTTCTCCCTTTTATGGGAAACATACTTTACCATACGCATACGCCTTCCCGAGCAGATGTGAGGGGGAGAACTGAGCTGTTGATCACTATCTTAAAGTACGAACTCCAAGCATGCTCAGAGCAGTTTGTGTAATTGAGAATCGGAGCGTGCGTGCCTCTGGATCCATCTGATAAGCGAGGATAAGTTATGTGGACCGTTGACCAGCAGAGGGGGCGTTCACTGGGAAACCACACACGCCACAGACAACGGCCTTGACCGCCGATGACAACTAAAACCGCAAAGTCCAGAGCTGACACTGCACGGTTAACCCTCCCCTAAACATTTGCGAGTCAATAAAAAAGTACCTCTGCCTATGTGTGTCTGTGTTCTCACACCTTACATTTTCTGTCATGTCTCTGTGTCTTTCAGTGTTTTGGCAGTGATGGCAAGCTGATCCTACATTACTGTAAATCTCAAGCCTGGGGTTAAAACGGTTTGACGACTGCATTTAGGACCTCTCCTTTCTCAAGTTTTTCTTGTACAACATGTACACAGTGACGTTTTGCTCATTTGCCGTTTTCTTTTACATATGTACATAAAGAATTGTAAATAAATTATTGTGCTAATACAACGGCCAGTGATTTGTTTTCTCGAAGCGTAACGTTTGGCATCAAAGAAAAGCCACTTCTTATCATATAGATATTTTATTGGTGTCAGTACCAAAGGAAAGAGAAATTGGTGAAGGTGAAGGGTTAGAGAGGATTAGACCTCTGGAAATGATAGATGGTGCAAGAGAGGAGGGGAACTACACTAACAGATGGACTTAGAGGGATTACATGACTCAGGATGGGTTTGTGACATAAATTCCTAAGAAAGACAGAAAAGGGAGTACAGTGGCATGGAGACAGACACTGTGTCGCTCCATCAGTGTTGCATCTGCGCCCGATTGGCCGGGAGGATTAAAGTAGGGAGCGCAGCTGGAGAGGTATGGGTCACTGATGCTCAACCTTGTGCAGGAACATTGATGACGGACACATTGAAGAAAGATGAAGAGTTTAGTGTCGCAAAGAGTCCGTTCAAGATGGACCGACTAAAACCAAGTTCTTAAGGAGCTTTCTGAACAAGTGAGCCACCCAGGGATTGTGGATTGTGGACTGCAGCGTTTATGAGCCGCGGTAGATTGACCCAAAATACTACAGAGGACAAGGAAAACCTTTGGTGGGTACTTATCACTGACTATCAAAATATTATTCATGTGTATTTTGCCGGTTGGTATTTGTTATTTATGTCTGACATTTATTTGAGTAGCTTTGTAATATAAAAACTTCAGATTTCAAATATTGACTGCTTAAAGGAGTAGCATTATTTTTAAAAAATCTGCTCTTTCATACGCATACAATATATAGACAAATATACTGGGACACATAGATTTCAAGTGTTTCATTGGGCTCCAAAACCATAATGTTATATATTACACGTAGCAGCAATTGTCAGTGCAATGATTAAATTTTTTTTTAATATCACCATCTATTTTTTCCTTGTCAATTTTATTTTATTTTTTTTTTACATATTTGATGCTTAGGTCATCTTTATGTAAAATTGTGGCACCTCTAAAACATTCTAAACTGGATTTGCTCTTAATGTACTATTTTGACTGACAGGAAGTATTGGGGGTAAACAAAAACATACTGGGCAATACCATTAGTGTGTCCAGAAGATTTTCTATGTTTTAGTGTCATTGTGTATTTAAAACATCTCAGAAACCTTACACTACACATGTACATGTAAAGGAAATACTATGTAATGACTGCAAATGTGGACTATTTATAGCATATTATCATGAATAACATGACTGAACAAGTAAATAAATCTTTTGTCATCAACAGACGCCACTGTACATGACACGTTCTAACGTGTAGTCTGTTGTGTTTCAGGGGCTGTGGTGACAGGGAGACATTGCGTGATGGAAAGGCAGCTGAAACGGTCTCTCTAGGCAATGGAATCAAACCAATTGGACTGAGTTTTTGTCTCAGAGACGTTTTGGCACTTATCCAAGTGACTTCATCAGTTGATGCAGGACTTGGCTGACTAGAAATGCACCTCGCACTAAAATACACCAAACATAAAGACATTAGAACAGATCAACAGGGATTACTCGCGGAAAATACCTTTAGATTAGATTAGATTCCTTTATTCGTCCCACTCGGGGAATTTTCTGCCTTTATAGGTAGGTAGGTAGATAGACAGACAGACAGACAGACAGACAGACAGACAGACAGATAGATAGATAGATAGATAGATTGGTAGATGTACTTTATTGATCCCAAAAGCTGGGAAGTTGGTTTATAACAGTAGCATCCAATAGAATACAATAATAGTATAATAATCATATTTTGTAATAATAATAATAATATTTTAATAGTATAATTGTTGAATACTATTATATATAATATAATATATATATAATAGTTTTATACTATTATTTATTAATAATATTTTAATTGTATAATTTGTTCCCAGGTGAACTTTTAACTCCCATGTGTGAACTCAACTCAAACATTGGACAGTTTAATGCTTAATATTGACTCTTAAATGTCACCATATGGCCTTTATGAACACCATTAAAGTACACATGTCCTCTTGGGATGTTCCTGTGTGTTCACAACAGATACACACATTTTAATGATAGAGTAGTGTAGAGAGTAGAAGTCTTTACGCGTCATAATGTGGGCACGTAACAAGATTTTGTTTGGGTAACTCTCAGCTTAGCAATACACATTCAACAAGACACATTAAGCAATAAACCCTTAAATATATATACAAAAACTAAAGAAAAAAAAAGAGCAGCACAACAGTTGTTGGCAAAATAGTGTATACCAAACATCTTAAAGTCACACTGTTCGAAAAAACAGTGCTTGAAGTCAAATTGATAGTCAGGGCAAGTAGTGTATTGTTGTCAAAGTTTGAAGTCAGGGCACGTAGTGTATTGTGACATCACTTAATTCCAAGATCAACATTAGGGTTTTGCGCTAAACTTGTGTGACACTGCGAGGTTCCTCAGTCGCACTGTTTCCCCCAAATACAAACCCTTGTCACCCAAAATCCCTTTTTTTTATTATTTATGTAGTTCCATCTCCACCTCCGCACGTATCATCTCCAATGCAACTTCTAAGCTCACTCTGTTGACACCCCCCCCCCACACACACACACACACACAGACAGACACACACACAGTCTTTTAATCACACTGACTTGATCGTATCATTTTATCGGCCGGTCCCTGGGCTGTTTGTACGATTACATCAGATCTGTCTTTTCTTTCCATTTAAACCTGGCAGCTCATCAGCTCTTAAAACAGCCCCAAAGCATCTGTC
>JAPTHA010170806.1:0-15566 GCA_029814585.1 Gymnapogon annona | reverse complement strand
CACACACACACACACACACACACACACACACACACACACACACACACACACACACACACACACACAAACACAAACAAGGTGTCTGTAAATCCCTGCCAGTGGATAGCTGATTAGCTGTATAAAAACATGAGTGTGTACAGTATGCGACTTTCCCAGGCTTTACATACTGTGCTTCTGTCCTGGAGCATTCAAATCTCCACGTACCAGGGGGAACACTCATCTATTGTATCCTAGATCACTGCTATAATGGAAACGATCTCTTATAGTATCCCATAATATGTGGAGGAAAGTCATGTTCATGGCACGTTCACTACTGCCTGTTAATCACATGTAAACTCCCATCAATGCTTTTCTACAGCAATTCAATGGGTGTAACGTGCACTCACATCCCTGGGGGGGAATATTAAACCAAGTTAACTTTAGCCACCCTCTGCTATCTGTGCCCCATGTGTTGTCAGAGGTTGTAACTTCCGTATAGTAGCTGTCAGGAGGAAACCTCTGATGCACAAAACAGGAAATTGGAAAATACGCTGTGAATTCTAAATTAATGAATGGAGTTAAGAGATGTAGTCACAAGCTGTTTTCAATACTTTTCTCTTTTTAGGTTAAATATGTTTAATATATAATTTATATACACCGGGTATCCGAGTTAGGACATAGGCAAGTTACGACCACCCGTACTTACAACCACGCCCACCAGATGCCTATTACGTATCAGATGGGCATGGACTGGCAGTGCAGTGTGGAAGATAGTAGTGGCAGCGCAGCAGCGCAGCATCTCACACTAAGTGACTAGATACTCTTGCAGTAACATTTTATCTTCATTTACTGTACTGTGCATCATTACCATGGCCCCCAAGAGGAAGTCAGATTCATCTGATGGCAGTTCCAACAAGAAAGCAAGGAAAGTTCTGTCGTTGGAGATGAAGATGAAAGTGATTAAGGAGTATGAAGGAGGAAAAAAAGTCACAGAGACACAGGTTTAAATGTGGCATCCACCAGATGCGCATGGACCGGCACGGACTCAGGTCTGACGCAGGCGGACCAGACGCAGGTGGACCAGACCCAGGTCCGCACGCGTCCGGTCTGCCCGGGTTTGCATCCAGGTCCAGTCTGCACTTGTTAACTCACTAGCTTACTATAACGTGTGGTTATGTGCACATGCTCAGTGACTCCAGTGATTGGTCAGACCGACTGTCAATCAAGTGACAGATTTCATTCACTTCAGGATGATAGGCTGATGCCTACAGTTTAATGTCATGCGATCTACCCACAATACCTACGACTGATTTATCGGAACTGATCGAAGTCGGAACTCGGATAATAGGTGTGTGTGTGTGTGTGTGTGTGTGTGTGTGTGTGTGTGTGTGTGTATATATATATATATATATATAAATAAATCATCGGGTCAATGTGAAGATTGACCCTAAAGAATAAATTTATGACCCAAAATAAAAAGCAGTAATGGACTTTGGAGGTCCAGACCATATGTATTTACTGGTGGGCTGAAATGTTGACTCTTGTGTGTAGCTATGGTTGATAACCAACAACATGTCCATGAAGGCTCTGTTGTCCTTTAAGGAGACTGTATTTCCTTAGAACCCGAGACACCAAATTCTTTGCACCAAATTCTCTTTAGTTGTTTTATTGAAGTAGTGTCAGTGGTGTTGAACATAACGCATGATAGAAACCGTAACCTAAATGTTGTGCTCTTGCATCCATCCTATAGGTGCTGCTTGTTCCTGGAAGTGCGTTCATGATTAATAGCAGTGAACCCAACGCTTACGTTAGAGCAGCCTTTTCTCAGTCCACACCAGAACAGATGGATGAGGTACTTTCAGTCTCTCACACTTAGTTATGTGCTGGGTAATTCCATCCAGAGTGGAGGTTTGATCATGTCCCAACTCTGTCCACAGGCATTCAGAAGACTCTCATTCCTCATCAAAGAAGTATTGTGATGACGGGTGGATTTATATGTGCAGATGTCTTGTATTTTCATGCGTCATTTTAATATTTAAAACCATATAAATGAAGAATAGGTCTTTGGAAATGTGCCATAGTACAGTGATAGTAAATTTGCAGTATGTTGTGCACAAAGTACATCTTTGTCAATCTTTCTATTTAAATGACTTTTTCCACAATAAACACAAACAAATTGTTTATTTTTCAGCTTCCTCTGAACAGCATATCCCCCCCCACCTCCACGACGCTCAGGACCCTGTAATACAATAGTGCATTTTCATAGTTAAACGTGAGTTCAAAGAGAATTCTGTGAGCTTATCCATGCCTTGATGATGCCGCTTAACACCAGCAAATACAGCATCAACTGCAAAAGGCCTGAGAACTAATAGAGAAGTATATTGGATCACATCACTATAGTTTTCAAGGGAATCAAAGGTTTTGAAAGTAACTCAAAGGTACTTAAGGTATTACATAAACATATGGTTAAATGAAACTCAGGCAGAGCAGGAACACAACTATATTGTAATGTTGCACAAAAGTATCACAAGGGAACAAATACTTAGATGTACATCCACCGAGGCTGTAAATCCATCGAGGCTGTGCTTTGATGCCATCAACTAAAGATCGTAAAGTAATTACTTTAAGATAGGACTCCATCACACCACGGGGGAAATACAGTTAACAGCAGCAATATACAACAAGCAATTGCAGATAGGAAAGAGGACTGCAAATATCAACGTCATATGGTTTGGTGACCATACACACTGATGGGTGTTGAACAGATATTGAATTCCATTGAAGGTACCCAACACTTTACCCATAAAAACCTAAGAACATCTACAGTTTAACACTTTCTTAAATATATACTGTATATTTCTGGTTGTATGTGTTTGAGTTTTTTCACATTTTCATGAAGTAATTTAGCTTTCACAATAAAACTAATTTATATTTATTACTATAATTTGTAGGTTATTATGGCATTATTTTACTGACCTGACCGTCTTGTGATCACATTGGGCTGTGTGCTGCCACTTGAACTAAAATGAGTTTGGCACCCTTGCCCTAAAGTATCCGCTGTCTCATTACGTGGAGCATTAGTGACTTATTGATGTGTTTGTTCAGGCCTTGCTATATGCCGTCATTTGCACACTTTAACTGCAGCCTCAAGGTCACACACTTTGTAACTCGAGCACTCCGTATATCCCAGATAACCCCAACTGAGTCTATACTTAGACTCTTTTGTTCTACATTTGTTTAATTGCACGAATCTTTGTGTTTGGTGTTTCTTCTCTATGGCATCATCAGCTTGTCTAATAGTTTTTATGGATACTAACAATATTTTAGGAGAAAGATAAATTTTTCTTCAATAGCTTCTTAATGTTGATCAAGACACTCCAAATGGATGTCAAATTATAAGAGGTGGGACTTTTGAAGTTATCTTACATATAGACTGGACAGTGGTGTTGCCTAAAGTTTCCATTTAATATTTGAACTAACTTGTTAACCCATGGGAACCACAGGTTCTAGATCTTCAGATACAGGTCGTTGTTCTACTTTCTTGCTAAATTCCTCTGGTATTTTCAGTTGAATAACCTCTCAGATGACAAGTCTGCTTCTGCGCCTGAAATGTAATACCATGGCAGCGTGGTCCTATTGTTTTTCAGTTGCAAGGTAACCCACTTCAGTGATGATTCTGCAGTCACTTCAGAGATCCCAGGATAAGGGAGGCTTTATTTTCCACGTCACTGACCGATTTCCACAACCAAGTCAAACAAGTAACCGAGGTGAGACGGGCTGGACCTTTTCCAGAATCAAAGTGCAGTGATGTAGTGGGCGGTATAACTTGTGCGTGGGAAATACCCCGAGCCTTGTACTGTTGACTCAAAACAACACAAACACACACAGACAAAGGGACCACCTGGTTTTTAATAGATTTGGCATGTGCTTGGAGTGTCTTGGTCATGTGACTAGGAAGCTACTGAATAAAAGAGACCTTTTTTCATAAAAGTATTGATTCAACACCAATATGATGTGGCATTTCTTAAAGTTCCTATTCAAATGTTTACATTTATTGGGGCAGTGTCTTGGTCACATAATTAGGAAGCTATTGAAGAAAAAAATCTTGAATTAAAAGCACTAACATGGACTGTTAATTGCTATTATAATTTGACAATGATTTGATGTCGCCGGGTCATTGGACCGAAAAGCTCAAATAAAATAACGCATACAAAGACCATATTTTTAAAAAAATATATATAAAGTGATGATTTCTTTCGGCTTTTTCCCCTCCGGGGTCGCCACAGCGAATCCAATTCGCATATTTGATTTGGCTGGAGTTTTTACGTCGGATGCCCTTCCTGACACAACCCACTGGACGCTCATCCCAGGAATCGAACCTGCAGTGTGTATAATTCAGCATCGACATCATCTTGGTTCCAATGAGATGCAAGGCTGTAAAGAGGCGTTTTTCTCCATTGTTTTGCTCGATCATTTATTGATTGTCTCTAAGGCGATGGCAAAACCCAGTCCGCTGTTGGCTTCATCTCGGTAGAAGTGCTGCAGTCCTCGGAAGTTCCCACCCAGTCCGTCCAGAGACTCACAGGAACCAGAGGCTGCTCGCGACGCATAGCGGACGCACGAGCGGCGGAGGGAGGAGGATGGAGATATCGAAGGAATAGCGAGCCAAAATACCCCCTTACCCCTGCTATTTCTAACTGCAAATTCGCGACGGGCCAAGATGTAAGTATACTCGGCGACACTTTGACGGGAGAAGTTAAAGAATTTTGTAAGCGTTAGCCTAGTTAGCGGCTAACGTCGACGCCGAGTTGGCTATTCACTGCCACTGACTGGACCGCCGGGCTCGCGCTCCGACGGGAACGAGTGCATTTCTCTGCATAAAGTCCGTTTTCTTCATACTACGTGTGCGGCCGTAATATGGAGGCGATAATAGTTAGAGCTGACCATACAAATAAACGGACTGACAACTTACTAAATAAACAAGCCTTCTAGCCGCTTGTAAACAAACAGTTGCAGCAGTACAGTTCTGGAAGGGTCCCGAAAACCACTCTCCGGTATATAGCCGCATCCTTTGCCTGTCAGAAGATTTTTTTTAACGATTATAAGACAATACTTGTTTGGACCTTTTACGTGTCGCAGTTGTGAAACGCACGCGTTTTTGCACAGTGACATGTCTAAATTCAGAATTACATTGTTTTTGGTCTTAAATGCTAACGATTTGGTGCTCGGTGCCAGTAGCTTTAGCAACAACTGAGCGACTATGAAGGTAGACGGAGCCCAGGATGCTCCGTTATGTAGTAGGGCTTTGTTTTCCCCTGAAGCCAAAGCCTATGTAGCTGTTCGAAAAAATAAAGCTTCATCCGTCTCTCATGTTAACCTCTGATGTCTGTTGTCTGCTGTTTGCATCGTTTGATTCATCGAAACCCCGATCACAAAATAAATCCCACTCTAAGACGATGGTTTGTACAGTATATGTATACACTGTAAGCTGCAGGAATGGTAGTCTGTGCTATTATCACATAAATGTGTTAGAAGCACCGCCAACAATTGCATTAATGGTATGCACCAAAAATTCCTAAAAAAAAAAAAAGACATTTTGTTTTCACATTCAAAACAATTTCAGCAAGCTAATTTTCCTTTATTCCTTCCTTTTATTTGTCCTTAGACACAATGAATCTGGTAACAAAATGTCATAGAATGGCAACTGATGACACAAATAAATATGGAGAATACAAAAGTGCAAAATTGCTGGAGTAAAACCAAAGCCATGAGTGTCTGCAGTGCAACACATACACAACACATACAGTCAATATGAATAAGAAATGAATAAGATGGACAGTCTAATATTGCACACAATGTAAAACAGTACTATAAACAGTGAAAATATTACACATCAGACTGAGGTGTAATATTTTCACTGTTTATAGTATTGTTTACTATTATAAACAGTGTAAACATTGCACGTGAAGTCAAGTCCAGTTTAAGAGCCTGATGGCTCGGGGGAAGAAGCTGTCATTGAACCTGGCAGTTCTACAGCGAATACAGCGTAGTCTCCTACCCGACACCAACAAACAGAACAGTCCATTAATGGGGGTGGATGGGGTCAGAATATACGTGGTGAGCTCTGGCTAAGCAGCTTTTGTTTCCAATGTCCCGAATGAGGGGGGGATTTTTAATAGGTTTTCTGAAATTATAGCTTGGATGGCCTGGTAATTTCAACATTTAACAGCAGTTATGTCCAAGTGGATAAGCCTCGCATTGTGACTCCAAATAACAGAAATGATATCTAACCGTTTTGTTTTAAGAAAGAAATACATATGTATGGCATATTTTTTAATATGTTTAAACCTTGTTTTATTATGACAAATACAGTTCAACAGAAAAGTAAGTGTACCTTTTTTTTAAATGACACAGTGTTCAATAGTGTACCTTCTTTCAACCTTTTCATATTTTTAAAAATTTGGCAGGGAATGAGCTCCATACTTCACAGTACTGGGTCTTGTTTTTGTTGTCCGCTGGTTCTTCTGGAACTTCTGTGTATATCCCCATGTTTTGTTTGATCTCTGATCAAACATGATCCTTTGCTTGTTTTCAGTGGGATGTTTGAGGTCGCAGAGCTGAATACCAAACTATCTTCTATCAAGAGATAGCCGGTCAGGATGGAGGTCCGTGTGGAATGACACCATCTCTTCCTCTTTGGGTGGTATACCAACAGTTGGAAAAAATGCACAGGGCTGGTGGGTTGGCGTTTCTCGTCCTGGCGTCCATGGTCACCTCCCAGTCTTCCGGGGCCTTTGTGTCAGACATGGTCAGAAACCAGACGGAAAATGGCACTGTGACAGAGGATGGATTTGTCCCAGTTGTGTTCACGAAAGTGAGCCAGATAATTGCCCGAGAGGGGAGCTGTGCGCTGATTGATTGCAATGTCACCGGAGACCCGTTCCCCAGCGTTCAGTGGTTCAACTCCCATGGAGACCGCCTGGACACGGAAACCAATGGTGAGACTCAACTCTGTTACTTTAAACCTGGTTTCCGTTTCTCCTTTTCACCATGGCTAGTCACTATTTCATTTTTCTTAGCAGGGATGTGTGTCAGGTGTTTATTTACTACAAAAAACCATCCTAATCATGAGCTAATGTTGTGTCAGGTATCTCGCAGGTCATGCACATTTGTGATTTCTCATCCAGAGGAATTGAAAAAGTCCTTAAGACATATTTTGTCTGTTCAGAGTAAAATTGCACTTGAAAGAATAACCCAGTTTATTAAATTAATGACATTTCCTGCCCAGATTACTCTAACCAGTTCTTTGTTTCAACAACCAAGGAACCCCTCAGGACTAGAGTAAGGAGCACTTAGAGAGTTCAGGTTTATTACTGCTGGATGTGAAGTGTTGCACAGTAATGCACTATCCGACGAAATAAGAGCACAAAAAGGGGATTTACAGATCTGTTGGTTGTGGTTGTTTCCATTCTGAAGTGTTTAATACCTACCAAGTTGTCTTAGAAAAGAGAACTGGATGTTAATCCACTTGGGCATCAGTGAAAATATAACATCATCACCACCTGCCCGATATAATGTAGGCCTCCCTTTTGCCATCAAAATATCTCTTAAGTTCATTTTCCACTAGAGCACTGAAGATGCTGGCAATAGACTGTTTAATTCCTTTCAGTTCCAACATGGGAACTCATCAGATAAGAGTGGTTTGAACAAATCCCACAGATGTTCAGTTGGATTCAGACTGAGTTGTCTTTCGTTAGACCATGTTTGGTACGTGCTTATCACTGAAATTCCCAGCAGGACCTACAGTTCTGTAGATGCCCTGTTGCAGTGGGAGCCACTACAGTCGCGTTCTTGTTACAATCTCTCCGATCCTTACCAGAACATTTTGCTGCCTCCAATTGACCAATTTCAATGACTCTATGTTTGCTTGCTTCCACACTCTGGGAGTGAGGAATGATCATCTAAGAGCACTGTGCATTAGCTAGTAAATTTATACTGTTACTACAGAGTCATCAGACTCCTTTTGACAAAAAGAAGTAGCTGTATTACAGACAACAAAATAATTGCTGTACCTCTCTCTTCTTTGGTCAACAGGCTAGTAACCAAACTAGCAAGTTAATCACATTGAATTGACATGGTACCGCAAACTCAAAAAAAATTAAACACATCAGCAACTCCTTAATTCTGTGAAATGAAATGATTGCTACTGTCAAAGTATGTGAATATGATGGCATTGAAGAAAGCCTCAGGGTTTCACTTCCTGTGCGCACAGGCCGTTTGACAGTCTCACTATGGTGATTCCCAGCAGGAGTGTTGATCCTCCTCCTGAGTGGACTTGTTGAAACCTGCCATCAGAGAGGAAACATAGCATTGTTATTATGTCCCATGAAACCTGAACAGCCATGCCTCCCTAGAGTCGCACACACGAATATCATCAGGGAGGATTATACTTTCACAATGGCACAGAGTTCTGCCGCCAATAAACCTGGACTATAGTAATCCACCTTCCATCAGTGGATTTTTCTTCACGGCTGTTAGGCAGGCTGCTGTGATTTGCACAAACACTCTCCTTGTAGTATCACACAGTACATCAGAGTTACATCCCATGATGAAGCGATGGTGATAAAATTAGAAATGTTGTAGTCGGATGGGTGGGCTTCTGTTGACAGTCAGGCTGCATTTCCTGTAGTACATTCATCTCTAGAGAGTAGTACAGTAGAAACCTGACCGTGCTAACAGTGTTGGAGGGGGCACAGATACAGAAACTGTCCATCTTTCCTCCCACACAAACAGAGTAGTAAGAGGATCAGACTTAAAGCTTGACCCGAATTCAATATAAGGTTCTTGCTTGTGATGAAAAGCTAAAAAGAACAATGCTAATATGAAATGTGGCAGAACTTAGGGGTAGATAACTTTTTTTTGTCCTTGAGCTTTAGTTTAATTTTAGGTTCAGTATAAGGGCTGTTGAGGAAAAACAAAATCACACTACGATTGTTGTGTGAAATATTGTGATTTGGATCGAGTAGCTTTTTTTCTGTGTTTTCTACATGGCTATTTCTACTCAGTGTTACAAAATTCCAAATATTGCCAGATGGCAGATGTAGATCACCCTAAATCCTAATGAGTTGGAAGCTTTAAACTACACCCTTTCGTCATTATATAGTAGCACAGACTTACTGGGATTGTCTTTTGTGTGTGTGTTTAGGGGGGGATTTTGTAAGATCATTCCATTACATAACATTACATTACATCTGAAGCAAATTTCCAGATTTAATAGGAAAAAACTGAACTGCAAGTGTTTACCAAAAAAACATTTTAGAGGGAATAAAACATCTCAGTCAGCTTCTCAGTCATTGAGTTATCATTCTCTATGTCTATATAAAAAGGTTTTTCTATCTTTCTTTAATATCCTTTTACTTTTGTCAAAAAAACCAAAACGTATCTCAGTTGAGTGGAAGAAACTTGAGTATGTGCAGTGCTTGATAGTTCTTTAGTTTTAATCACCATAAATGGCTTAAATACCTGTCAGCATTGTTATTCCTTTCATGTCTTTTCAGGCTGCGTGTAATAAAACCAGTGATGCAGGTTTGGTCTAAGCATGTGTTTTCAGATTGTAAGGGGTTTTAAACCCTACATCAGTGTATATACTGATCACTGGTCAGATTCTATCACAGGTGGAGGCCACTGTTCTAGTCCATACCTGAATGAAACAATGTTGGGCTCATCTGTATTTATGTTGGTTTTTTTTCCACTGAGAGGAGGGAAGTGCAATAAAAATGGGTCTATTTCAATATTTTATTGCTTTCCCTCATTTTGGCATTTGGTGTTTAGGTATATTTTGTACTTACAAAGTAAAGTTATGACTTTGTTGATAATGATTTCAATTTGCTAGCGATGTGCACAGCTAATTAATTGGTAATCATAGTCACCACCGTGTTATTTGAGTCAACTAATTTTTATTTAGGGTAGCAACTAATTTTTATTTAGGGTAGGGGCAGATTTATGTTCGTCTAATGGCCATGCATGTGTATGCATGTGTGTTGTTGAAGACGTGCATGTACTACATATAATTAAGCAGCTCATTTTTGAGTCATCTACTCCTAGGTTGGTCCATTTTCTTCCTTATGAATTGTTTTGGTTCTGGGTGTTCCTGTTGTGATTAGTGTCCTGACTCGAGCCTCAACATAGTTTCCAGATGAAGTGAGTCACTCTACAGTATTTAAATATTGAAGGAGTGGCAGCAAAATTAAGGTCAGGTGCTTTCCATAGTAAACACACACACATCAATAAGTAACATTCTACTCTCTCACCTTTTTCTGTACCAGTAAAGGTAGTAAAGGAGACACAGAAAAAGACAGAGGGAATTAACTCAAACACACATCTGTACCGACATCTAATCTATCTACACCTCTGTGTTGGTTGTTTGCCATCTCAAATTAAAAAAAAAGGTCTTAGAAAATGCTCAGTGGATATTTGAATCTGCCACAGCTATGCGGTGTGGAGGTCAGAGGTGACGTATTATTCTATAAGCGGCTTTGTTATCAGTCATTACAGACTGTTCACTATCTTTACTGTAAAATTTTTGGACGTGTGTGTGTGTGTGTGTGTGTGTGTGTGCGTGTGCGTGAAGTTCAGATCTCTTTATTTTGTGCATCTAGAACTGGAAAGTGTTTCATGTTTTGATAAGTATAGAAATCAGGTTATTAAATTGACTTAAACTGTGCTGTTTTGGTGGTGAGCTCTGATTGGTTCAGGGTTCCATTCTCTGTTTCAGTGGTGTGTTTTCTATCTCTATCGGTGTTGAAGGGCTGCGGGTTGGTGTCTGACATCTTGCTCTTCTTTGCCGTCTTTACTGTTTGCAGGTGGGAAATGGTGGCTGCTGGAGAACGGTGTTCTCAACATCACCAGCATTGAGTTTGCAGACCGGGGGAAGTACACCTGCATGGCATCCAATGTCCACGGCACCTCCAACTGCACCGTGACGCTGCGTGTAGTCTTCACCAACGGGGATATGGGCGTTTACTACATGGTAGTCTGCCTGGTCACCTTCACCATCATCATGGCCCTGAACGTCACACGCCTGTGCATGATGAGCAGCCACCTGAAGAAGACGGAGAAAGCCATCAATGAGTTCTTCCGTACTGAGGGTGCCGAGAAGCTCCAGAAGGCCTTCGAGATCGCCAAGCGGATCCCCATCATCACCTCAGCTAAGACACTGGAGCTGGCCAAGGTCACGCAGTTCAAGACCATGGAGTTTGCACGTTACATCGAGGAGCTGGCACGTAGCATCCCGCTGCCGCCGCTCATCATGAACTGCCGCACCTTCATGGAGGAGATCCTGGAGGTGGTGGGGGTCGAGGAGATGAGGCACACCTTTGTCAGACAAGCGCCGGAGGGACGACGTGAGGCGGCAGGCCAAGTGGCCGCCATTGGAGCCAGAGACGTGTTCACCATCCTGCAAGAGAGGGAGAGGGAGCGAAACCGGGAGAGGGAGCGCAGCGACTCACCCACAGCCGACTCAGACAACTCATCTGTTCATGAGCAGCCGCAGCACATCGCCATCCAGGTGTCAGTCCACCCGCCGCTCGCCATCGGAGGATACTGCAGCATAGAAGCCCCAAACCAGCAGGAAGCCATAACCTCCTCAACTCCACCGCCGGCTCCTCTGCACCACCAGGAGCAAAGTGAACCCAAGAGGGTGCAGGCAACCGAAGCTGCAGCCGCTGAGCAACCGGCAGACAATAAGACCCCCCCTCCCTGCCAGGTGTTCTACGAGAGCCATGTGTGATGACCAACAGCTCAACAACCAGTCGACCTATGCATTCTCACTTGAAGACATATAAACAACAGGTTCACTACACCTTTATACTTCACACTTGGACTTTGAATTCTCTTATGAACAGAACAATCTCTTTAAAGCGATTTAGCCTCAGTGGAGAGTAAACCACACAGTCTTTTCATGCTTGAATGTACATGGGAGGGGAATGAGTATCAGGAGGGCTGCAGGAACTTCTCGCATTCCCCCCCCCCTCATCCCGAGGTCAACTACTACTTGGATCTTCAGGTTCCCTCCTCTCGAAGTCAGTGACGTAGCAGTAACACCTCAATCCAGGAGTTGATCGGGACAACAGGTTTTATTAGCATCATTTTCAACAGCAACAATCACCTTATGACAATTCAGGCAGTTTTCTGCTTAAATCTTTCTATAGCAGTGGCAGTGAAAATTGGATGTATTGACCATCGTCTGGATGGAAGCTAAAAGGAGAGATGAGACATCACGCTCAGTTTGAAGTATGGTGGTATAAACACTGAAGTCATGTGACCACGGCCTTAAAGCTGGTCCTTTAGCTTTGTTGATAACATTTCCACCCCAAAATTTTGAACATGGTTTCACGGGAAACGTCAGATATTTATACACTTTTTTTTTTTTGCTCTATAGGTTATGTTCTTCAAATATCTGAAAACTTATGGAAGAAATGTGTTGTCAATTTGAACTTGTCTAACAATATTACAGGTTAAAAAAACAAACTTTGGCTTTGGATGCAGATTATTTTTTGGTTAATTAGTTTTCATTTGATTGTACGACGACACCCTTTTCTAACAGCTAGTATGTTGGAAAACCCCACTGCCTTCTTGCGGAGGGAAGTGAAGTGGGTTGGCCTTCAAAACCCAGGTCAACCCGGCAGCACTTTGTATCTACACTAATGTAAGAAGCAAAGAATTGTACACGGACATTTTGTGTCTGGAGGTTTTCAAAACTCATACTCTTGCAAAACTGAGGGTAACGCACTCTCAAGGGGTGATAGTGTTCCAGTTTTTAGTTTCTTACAAGATTTTTACTCAAGAATATCTGCCTCAAGCTGCTCTTCATGCCATTTTTGTGACCAAGTCACTCAAGAAGTTACATCCGACTCCCAGTGGAGCTCATGGATCTGCCGTTACCGTACCACCGCTCTGCTCACAACGTGATGTTGGACTGAAAAATGGAAGGAAAAACAAAATATTTCAGCTGGGTCCCAGTCTCATGATTGTACAGCCTACTATGTTTCTACTAAAATAAGCCAGGTCTACCTGTCTGTACAGTCCAGCTCTGAATGGGTGTCACACACCTCGGCATAGAGTCTGTCTCCTTTTTAAGACTATCATATTATTCCTCATTTGTGTCGTGGTTTTGCTTCTCGTAGTTGTAGGTTTTTTTTCTCCCGTTGTTTTTTCACTTCCTCTGTTGTACTGTTTCTTGGTTTCTTCTTCATCCTGATTCCAGTATTGGTCTTGCGGAGGATTTGTCATACAGCTGTGTCTCCGCTGCATGTGGATATGGACGCTACAGGGGTCGGACATATTTCTCTGCAACTAAAAGGACTCATTTTACTCGTCTTACTTTGCTTGGCCGACGCTCCGGTTGGTGGCATTTGCTCAGATACAAACTGGATGCTGTTGTGCTTTCACTGGTGCTCTTGAGATGCCTCTTTTGTAGTGAATAAAATGGAAGTGCTGTGTATGAAAGAGCCGCCGCATGGTTATGTCCAAAGATGGAAATGACAGTGAAAGGAAAACCTGCTCCCACTCAGCACCACGCAGTTTTATTTTCAGCCGGTGTTCCCACGGTAGGTGTGGGTTAATAATGCACTCCTAAGCTCCTGCTTTTTTACTGGAGCTGTTGCCATGGTTACGAGGCTGAATCTCACAGAGTGACACAAAGGTGATGGAGGGGCTGACAGCTGGAAAGCTTCAGCCATCTGTCCCTGAACATCCAGCAGCACTCCAAATAAACGCCGTCATAGATCCGACTCAGTTTGGATTTAATCCCAAATGGGGTGTAAAATGTAGACAGAAGAGGCAGTGGTGTGTCTCCAGGTAGGACACAGAAGAGTTACTACAGACAGGAACATCAATGATACATGCACTGAAGGCCTCGGTGTCAGTTTACAATCCAACTTTGGAAACCAAGGAGACGTACACATGCAGATTCATATCAGTCCACCAGGGGGCAGCACGAGGAGAGACACATAAATGTGTATGCATTTCCAAAGTTCTACACTAGAGGTGGCAAACTTATTATCGTTGAGGGTCCACATTCATCCCAATATAATGTCAAGTAAATTAATAACGAAAACTCCAAAATTAAACATTAAATTATGAAATCATATATATATATATATATGGGGCGGTCATGGCTCAGATGGTAGAGCAGGTCATCTGGTAACTGAAGGGTTGGTGGTTCTATTCCTGCTCTCTCCTGATCATGTGCCGTTGTGTCCTTGGGCAAGACCCTTCACCCACCTTGCCTCTAGTGTCCCTGTATGAATGTGTGTGAATGATGAACCTGCGATGAACTGGCGACTTGCCCAGGGTGTGTGTGTGTATATATATATATATATATACACACACACACACACAAACTGTCCAAACAAAAAATATGAATTACCTGAAATAAACTGAAGTTTAGTAATATAGTGCCTATATCTGCCCAGACACTGTGCACACACACACACTCCACTCTCGACTCCTTTAACCACATGAAGTCACCAAACTATCAACTCATTTGGTTTTGGTGCGAGGTCTGGCTATTTTAATATTAAAGTTTTTGTTTTGTTTTGTTCAGTGATGAAGGTCAAATCTCAGTCGCTGTATTTATACTCATCGTCAAACAGTAACTCAGTTATTAATCATTAGTTTCATGTAACATTTATGCACCATTATGAGAGGGTCAGCATGGACGGACCCAGACGGACTCCCTCCTGGGTGGACCAGGATCAGAGTCTGGAATCATCATTCAAGGGTTCAGGTTTTAAACAAATGGGGGGGGACACACACATAAACACACACATCAACCTGAGGGTTGGAAGTTGAACTCCCAGTCACGAGTTTTTCACTGAAACAGAAACCGAATATACAAATTCTACCAAATCAACCCTCTTCACAGGAAGTGTGCTGCAGACTCCAAACCCAGACTTCACGGGTACAAGACCCACATCAACAATTCCTCCAACTCAGAACAACACTGAACATAACCAGGGTCGCATAGAATGAGTCCAACTTAACTTTCACATTCTTTTTTTTTTTTTTGTATCCACATAGGGCAAGAAATCACATGACTTGAGTCGGGGGGTGGGGGAGTGGAGCGTCGAAGACCTGGAAGAAACAAGACAAAACATTAAAGTAGAAACACAACAAAGACAAAAGTGATCTTGAAATATTTAACACAGTTCAACATAAAACACAAATTAAAATTAATAAGTACCCAGTTTTTTTCTCTTCAAACTTTGTATGAGGAAAACATTACAACACTGTCTGCAAAAGAGACCATGTAGTTCATTAACCAGCATCAATGTCAGTCTTTGGTGGAAATTTTTTTTTGTTCTGTTTATTTTTGACTTTTTAACTTTCCTTGACACATTGACAAGTGTTTCCTTTGATGGACAAGTTGCTAAACTGCACTGATCTGATCAAAGTTTAGACCTCCTGCCTGGCACTTCCAGACTCATCATCCTTCTACCAATATATTCCCTCTCTCCTCTGAACATGTCCAAACCATCTCAGTCTGGCCTCTCTGACCTTATCTCCAAAACCTCTAACATGTGCTG
>JAPTHA010170796.1:0-15568 GCA_029814585.1 Gymnapogon annona | reverse complement strand
GTGTGTGTCTTGTCTTATATGTGCTGCTGTAACCTGAAATTTCCCCACAGGGGACTAATAAAGGTATCTAATCTAATAACCACATATATATATATAGTAGTTAAGCTCTTTTATCTTTTGTCCTCAACATTTTTGGAATGGTGCAATTGAGCTGCATCGTTTTACCAAATACCATTTTACATCCTCTGGGTGAACTATGGAATGAACTAAGGGGCCTGTAACAAGGAGGGATCCTACAATACCTTCAATGACAAAACTGTTGTGTGCAGTGGAGAAGGAGGATCCAGACGCAGGAGGAATAAGGTTTAAACGAAGGATTTATTCCAAACTTGACATGAACAAAAAGAAACAACAAAAGATGCGGGAAGCGTACTCCAGACGGAGGGCAGGTGGGTGGCAGGGGTGCAGCGTCGGGAGAGGCACTGGAAAAGGACTCTCACAATGACTGATAGGAAACACAACCCACTGAGTGTTACCACAGGTAAGTCGAACAATCCACTGGCACTGAAGCCCGTCTCCAGCGTCCTTACATGCGCCCCGCCGATGACTCCAGTGGAAGCAGGTGTGTGCTGTCATCTCCGACACCTGTGAGGGATGAAGACGCACACACCACACACACACCCCCACACACACACAACGACGCCCTTTTCTCCGCCCACACCACAAAAACTCTTTGTTTTGTCATATTTCTTTATGTTTGGATCATTCCTGTGCAATGCTGCTAGTTAGTAATAGTGTATCCAGGATCACTTTTTCCAGCATACTGTATCCATGATGAGCACCAATAGTTTAAAAAGGGCACTCTCCAAGACTTTGCACCTGATGTAATTTGTACAGGCATTGTACAAGCACACAAATCAAAAGCACGTAAATTCGCCTGACTACTCTGCATTAACCTGCCTGTCTGTCTGTCTACACCTTAAAAGCCTCCATTAGTAACCTTCCTGTCTACTCCTGCAAAGCCCGCATTGTTAACTGGCCTGTCTGTCTACACCTGCAAAGCACACATTGTTAAGCTGTGGGCTTTGGTTAGTTAACAATCGGGCAGTTTGTAGACTAACCTGGCACCAGGGAGTGACAAGGACCAGGGTTATATAGGGGGAGAAAACAGGTGACACACATTGACATAATGACCGGATTAGAAACAGCAGGTAAGTGACCCAAAGGTTAAACTGGCATAGATACACACACACACTAGGTGGAGACAGAGACGAGATGTCATATTGAAGCACACAAACAGAAAATACAGGAACTGACACAGACAGAACATGACATTGTCATTATTTCACTAAACAAATTTACCTACTTTCATACTGTTAAAAACAATTATTACAATAATGGTAAGCCATGTTCATTTACTGTCATAACTGTTATTATTATTGTCCTTTTTGAACCACATGAAAAGCAATTACACTCATCTGGTTGTTGTTCATTCATACCCGCTGATCCATAGTTTCATTTCTTTTTTCGAATGCTCGTTTTACCTCAGTTATCATATCTATGGAGGTATTCATTCTCCATTCTCCTCCATTATAAGTGGTCCATTCCGTGTCATTAGTGCCTGACCTGAGGGGTCTGTATGTGAGACGATGGCTGGGTCAGGCTGAGTTGATGGCTGACACGTGTCTTTTCAATCAGCTTTCCTGCAGTGACTGACTCACACTTTGTGAGTCAGACGACAGAAACCTCATACTGCGACACCTAATGGCTCTATTGTCAAATATAAAGCTCTGCTGGGACTTCTGAGGAAATTACACACACACACAGATGGGTAATAATGGAATAACAAGCTCCGTTTTTGAGAGTTATTGCTTTAGACTCAGATGAACATGGAATGAGCCAGAACACCTTTAGTTTTCCATTAAGGTGACTGCTGTGAGGGAGGGGAAGCCGCCTGAATTCAATGGACTGTGTCCTGAAAAAACCAAGGTGTCAGATGGAGTGGGAGGTAAAAGACAAGAAAAAGGATCATGATGTTTATTGATGAACTGCTGTGACTATGATTAAATCCTCCTCAGTGAGATAAGTCTCCCTTGCATTGCTGAGGAGATGTAACCTATGTGTGGTTGGACTACATTGTTAAACTATATATCACTGAAACTTGCTGGTATTTCAACTACATTCATATTTAGTGCCACATCACATAGTTTTAGCAATTTGCAGGAATATTTTTGTATTTCCACGACTCAATTTTCAAGCTATAATTTTGGGCAACATCATAAAATTAACTGTTTTTTTTTTTTAGATTGATTTTTTGTAATAGATGTGGGTGGCATTTCAACACATGCCAGTGCCTTTTTCTTTATCGTGAAATGCTTTGAAGACACAATCACATGACATCAGAGAACAACACATAACATCAGAGCCAACACTGCCTCTGATTGGCTTTTGTCCTCTTTCACAGATGTACAATCATTACAAACATGGTGTGGTTGCCACCACTGTGGACAACCTCTCCCGCCAGTGCCACCATAGTGAGGTGCATGCAGTTAACCTCTCTGTCGGCTCTGTCCTCATTTTCTCTCTTTGTATTAGTTGTCTGTAGTTTAGTGACCGAATCTCAGGCACTTCGTCCTCTGAGAATCACATTAAAGCTGTATTCTGAGTGCCCCACCAAACCCCATGCCATGGAGAGGCAACATACTGTGTTTTTATGTGTGCAGGAAAATAGATCTAAAACTGTTGGGGAGATCAGATAGCTAGGTCTTTACTCAACAAAAAGATAGGCTAAAAAAAAACTTTGAAAAATAAATACTAGTGATGATGATTGTCCCACTGGTACTGCAGAACTGTTTAGATTCAAAATTCCATCAAATCATGTATAAAGAAAAAATTCTTAATAATGCCATGCAGAGTAAATTATTTTAAAATTTCGCTTAAATGTCTCAGCTCTTAAATTAATGAAGTCCGAAGGATGTGCCTCCACTTTCCTTCTTTTCCATTTAAGTCTCTAAGTATGGGACTATCCCTTAGCAGGGTGTTCTTACTCCTCATGGTCTGTTGACTCCCCGAGCACTTTTCACTTCCACATTCCTTCACAGATTACCATGCCTTTGTCATGCACTGTAAGAAAAGTCCATATTAATCTCATGTAAATGCACATTACAGGAGAGTGACAACAAGCTATTTCCTGTGGAGGTTAAAAAAATCAGAAGCAAACCAACAAAGTATTTCTTTGTTTATTCAAATTTCACTTAAATCACTCAGCTTGTGGCAGTGTGTATTTTTGGACAGAATTTTAGGTTAATTACTAGAATGGTACCGGTAATTCCATTTTCTGATTGTCGGTGCTGCTAAATATCTGGGATTACCACCATACAATGCCACAACAGAGATGAAAGCAGAGTGGCCCACCTGACATGACCTAAGCCATTCAGGATTCCTGAAAAATACAGACATAGGAATAACTATCCGTGCAAGTAAATGTTTTAAGCCCAGAATAGAAAGTAATGATAATGCTTTTGGACCTGAATGGCTGGAAAGGAATATATTTGTTCCGTTTTGTCTCACATCATCATGCCATTAGTCTGGCCCATTAAGTTTTTCAGTTTATTTTCTTCTTCATTGTTTGTTTGCAATGCTATGCTCAAGCAACTTCCTGTAATTGGTTGGAGAAATTGAAAAGTGTTGAGAAATCTATACCAGTCATACTGGGACTTGGATGTCTGTAGATATAGAATGGCTGCATTTCGAAGCTGATGACACCCAGTGTTGCGCATGCTCAGAGTGGTAGACATCTGCAGTGTACAGGATGTTAATGAGAGGAGGCAGTGGTTAGTCCTGGAGTCAACGTGTTTATAAACAGACAGACACCAGACATAAATGGTAAAGAAATAAATAAGACAGGACTACAGTCTTCCATTCTATGTTGAATTGCTGTTTCCATCTGCATTTTGGCCTTCACCATCTGGACTCTTAGAAGCTGGCCATGGGCCTCTTAAAAGTGAGGAAGGCTCTTTCAAGGATTCTTTTATAATAAGCCTACATTGTCAGATTTCACTGGAGGACTGTTACAGTGTCCTTCCTTTGGAGAATTTTCAAGGATGGCACTGCAGTGCTTTAAGCCTCCTCTGTGTGTATTTTACGAAGCATTGTTTTATTATTGCTAAGAGTAGTGGTAGCAGTAGTGGTTGTGTAAGTACATATAAAATACACAAAATGACTTTCACTATGCAGAGAAAAAGGGATTTTAACCCCTTTAAACTCAAATTCAACAAATGAAACAGTGTGTGTGTGTGTGTGTGTGTGTGTGTGTGTGTGTGTGTGTGTACATACACATGTGTATCTGCACACGTACAACTATGGAAGAAATGAAGAGACCACAGCATTTCTTGCCTGAAATCAGCATCTCTGCATGTATGACAGCCATTCCATTCCAACCTCAGTTTAATTAATTTGTTTTTGAAATTAGTATGATCTTGTGTTCATTGCATTATTTGAGGTCTAAAAACATTGCATCTTTTTTGTTATTTTGACCATTTCTCATTTTCTGCAAATAAATGCTCTAAGTGACTATTTTTATTTGGAATTTGGAAGAGATGTCAGTAGTTTACAGAATGAAACAAAAAGTTCATTTTACTCAAAACACATACCTATAAGTAGTAAAATCAGAGCATATATATATTCCCAGTCAAAGGTTTGGATACATTTGGGGCCCCATGTACAGTATAAGTCTACATACGCCCAAAAACATGGTGTACGAACTATGAAATGATTGTGGTAATGTGCGGTGCTCCGCGCCAACTTCATAGCTGGCATATAAACATTTTTACGTTTATATGTCATTGGCGACACTTAGAGGTGATGATGGGAAACTGTTAAAAGGTCATTCCTCAGAGTAACATACACAGATGAACAATTAAGAAACCAGCACACCATCCCCACCTCCCACCACATGAACCAGGAGCTGGACCTACGGGTGCTGTTCCTGCCTTGGAGGCCATTTGGGACGAACATGATAAATGCATTTAATGCGGTTTATGTCAGCGAGAACATTTTAAAGTCGGTCCATGCTTTCATTGATGCCACTCATTACCCTCCAGGTCTGACATGGTTCTTGAGACTCCGACACAGCTAGGTGAGGACATCGAGTCTTTTCCTGCCTCATTGTCTGTTGGAGAATAATCAATTTACTAATGACGCATGAGTCCATGTTATTGGTTTCCTCTTTGATGTCCTGACACACGAACCTTTATCTTGTGTTGCTGTGAACAGATTATTTTATGACCCATATAATGAATATGTGTGAGTTACAGAAATACACAATATATATTTACCTTGGGGGTAAATATATTGGGGTGCCCCCAACACTGGTGTCACCTACAATCACATTGATAATCCTCCGCTTCACATCCACCTTGACATTATGTGATTGAGGGAATCCCACCAGGAGACCCTGTTATACCAATTTACATATTTAAATAGAGGCATGGAAGGGGAGCAGTTTGGATACTCCAACACATGGTTGGAGTATCCACTGATTGGCATGTACAAAAGAAATGTGCTTGGATTTTGGCGTACACAAAGTCATACATCTGGATTTGTTGGGGAGACATATGGAGTTTTCGGGATTTAAGCATGAACCCGATTTCAGTATGAAAGCAAGTAAGCACGCAAGTCCTTGTACATAAGACCACTGAAATAAAGTAGCTTAAAAAAATGCGACATAACTCAAATCAATAACCACCTTTTACTTTCATTACTGTTTTCCACATTCTTGTCATTCTTTCAAAGAGCTTCTTGAGGTAGTCACCTGACAAATTTTACAACAGTCTTGAAGAAGCTCCCAGTGATGCTGAGCACTTGTTGGCTATCAATTTATTCATTCATTTATTTATTTGACACGGACAATGAAGTCAAATATAGTTGCAAGCCTGCAGCTGATGTGATGAATATAGAGTTTATAGAAGGTGCAAATTTTCAACTCCTATCCCCAGTTGGGCTTTTCTATCATCCATATAATACAGACAGATAGGCATATAGATAGCTAGGTAGCTAGATAGCTAGATAGATAGCTCAGTTGGTAAGGCACCTGGCTGGTGCATAGGGGGCCTGGGTTCGATTCCCGGGATGAGCTTCCAGTGTGGGTCCTTGGGCAAGACCCTTCATGCTGTTGCTTCATTGTGCCGGTCCCAAGCCTGGATAAATACAAGGGTTGTTTCAGGAAGGGTGTCCGACGTAAAAAAAAAAAAAAACTCCTGCCAAAATCAAATATTCATTGAAAAAGCCAGAAGAACTCATTATCGTATAGACAAACTTTGTGTTTTTAGTCTATTGAAGACAGGCCCACACATACACTTTAACGCTTTATCGTACATTCAAACACATCTTCACATGCTGAGTCAATGTGATCATTATCAGGCATCATTTTCACATAAATAATGAAAGGTTTAATCTTGTCTTTGAAAAATAGTCTAGTTGGGTTCCCTTTCTCTGAAGTGAGATAATAAGATTTGTTGGAAAAATGATAACAACATCAGAATGCAGCCACCACCGAACACTACGACTTCCACCTGCAAATGAGAGAATTAAAAAAGATTAAGGAATGAGAAGTGCACTCAAAATAATGTAATGAGTCGCTCGTGGCCTTTTGCACAGTGTCTCTGAGCTGTGCTGTGAAACTATTCTGTCACCTTCTGACAAGGGCAGAGGGAAGCAGAGGGACAGAGAGCGAAGGGAGGGAGGGACGCAATGCAATGCAAAGAAAGACAGTGGGCAGAAGTTGGACAGGGGGAGTGACAGGATGAGATACAGATATTACAAGTACAAGCATGTGTGCTTGTTTGATCTCTTCTTGATCCACGTACCTTTATAACCTCTGAAGCACTTCGGTCTCACGTGTATACACACCATCGCAAATGTTCCGGCAGTTCAGACAATACACACTCCATTTTTTTTTCCACATGGGAAAGAAACCCCTGTATAACCTTTCAGCATCTTTTCCTGTCTTATTAATATTCCTCACTGCTAAAAGGCAAAGAAGAAAATGTCTCATTTAAATTTGGAGCACAATCAGCTGGATGTGGGGTTCCATACCTCTCTTTTTTGCCATGATATACACATACAAGAACACACTACCACTGGTTTGTGCGCACCTTGGCAGTGATCCACAGAGCATGGCATGATTCAGTGATTAAAAAGATGGAGCTGAATCTCAATCAGAGCACGTTCTTTCCAAACTTGACATTTCAACTCCTTGCTCCGCTCTAATCTTGTGTCTATAATGTAGTGTTAAGTGAGTAGTGGAAAGCCTTCTTTCTCTTATTCAGCATGACTTTTAAGACAGCTATATATTTTTGTCATTTGAGTTTTGTCTGAATACTCCTGCTATGACTTATTCTCACTTTGTCTCACCGTTATCTTTTCAATTTCTAAGCTTTCTCATCACTACTCAAATCTTGTTCACCCCACAAGCAGCCACTCTGGTGATGCTCCTCACACAGGTTTTGGGTAAAGCCTTTCTTCACGCTGTCATTAAAGTCAGTGTTTGTTTTGTGTTGTCTGGGCTTTTATTTAAGGGAATGGTAATTGTGGTTGACACTGAAACATTACAGGTGAGAATGCACCTTCCATATCCCGTCTGCAGGTATAAATAATTTTTCCTAAGGCAGTGGTTCTCCATCTTTTGCTGTCGGGGCCCCCCTTTTGGGTGATGAAAACTGCCCAGGTCCTCTCGAACCATAGACCATTGAGAAAAAAACACATCCAATATTGTAACAAAACTTTTGCCTTTCCTTGAATAATTTGTTGTGAAAATTTGAAATACTTGTGACTTTTTATCTCTGAATGCTTCACCATATAAATAAACCCATCCAGACTGCTCCCTGAGATAATTGTTTTTCAAATAAAAATTTGGAAATGCGCAATTATCTTAAAACCATGATAGTAATGTCGCTGTAATGGGTTCATTCACACTGCCCATGTGTCTTTTCCAGTCCAATCCTTATAAATGGACAGCAATTATATAGCACTTTTCTGCACTTTATAATACTCAAAGCGATTTATACTTCACTCTCCAAACCTAAACTCTTTGTCAAGTGATACATCATCATGGCAGTATATCGGTTTGTTGTCTGTCCCTAAAATGAGTCCCTGGTGTTCCAATGGTAGAACATTTATTCCACCTGCTACATGTTTTGAATAATAAATAAACAAAATAAACAAACAAAAACCAGAAGGCTCTAAACAAAAACCTGATTATAGGCTAATGAAATGTAATTTCATATCCTACTTCTGCAACCAGACTCTCCTAAATTTTCCTAAACAGCATACCAGAAGCTCAAAGTAGTCACATTTCAAATAAAATTATCGTAAGTCATAACCTAGAGGTGAAGAATACAATATTAGGCTGTCAGTTACTGTATTTAATATGAAATACCTTCAATTTCATGTCATCAAAGCAGAAATGAGTTAAGAACAGCTGTGTTTTTGAGGTCTATTTATTACCACAACAAGCATGGCTGGCTGGAAAGATTTACTGATGCATTTAAAGACCTGATTGCATTAGGAAATTAATTAGAATGAGTGGTTTGACTGATTAAAACCACAAATGATCAAATAAGGGTACAGTTATTATGAATGATTATTGCGCTCTTAAATCTCACTTACTGACACTGGAACCTTTTTTTATACCCACATGCTTTTATTTCCTGTTACAACACATTTTAATGAGTAATCTATGTGTTAGGTGATCTGGACGTTGGCATTATTATCAGCGGAAGCCCAGATACATGTAATTCTCTTTTCTTGTCTGTCCTCTGGCTGTCATCTCAATGCCTTCTGTATCGAGCCAAATGGCCAGTTTTGCACTGCCTTGATTTTTTTTGGCAGTGTATGTGATTCTCTAGGTCATTAATGGTGTCTTCATGAATGCCAATACTGAAGAATGTATTGTATTCTTGCTGTTTCACCAAAGGCTGCACTGAAAACGATCCCACTTACCTGCAATGTCCTTGTTGACTCTTGACACTTTACTGGGTTATTATTTGTAGATCTGTACATTTCGGTAAGAATTTCCTGGAAGCCTTTTTTTTTTTTTTTACCAGTTTGATGGAGTACAGTACGCACTCCATTAAATGCAGTATGGTAAACCACAAGGTTAAATTAAACTGTTTTGTGTATTACTGGTGCATTTATTAAGCTATGAGTCTGAAAAAATACCTCCGCTATTAAACTCATATACATAATTGCTTACATTTTCTATTCCCTCGTCTAAGTAAATATTTAATTGCTTTACAAATCCAGCGCCTATAGTGTTCTTCTGTATTTTTGGCATAGTATATGCAGTTCCCATACAAGACCCCTCTTGGATTTTCATGGTCTATCAGTGCTTTTCAATTATTTTCTCTTTTGCTGCGGCCCCCTGGAACAAGAAAATACCGTTCTTTCCTCATTTCCCACCGTAGCTACAGTGAAGCCAAGTGGTGCATATGCTTGCTACGGCTAACCTTCATTCCCCTCCTTTCCAGGACAAACGTCCACCTCTCCAGCTTCTCTTCTACCTGTTCCCTGCTCTCACTACAGATCACAATGTCATCCGCAAACACCACAGTCCACGGAGATTTCTGTCTAACCTCGTCTGTCAGTCGGTCCATCACCATAGCAAACAAGAAGGGACTCAGAGTTGATCCCTGGTACAGTCCCACCTCTACCTTGAACTCCTCTGTCACACCTACAGCACACCTGTAAGACAATGGTTTTACAGTCCTCATACATGTCCTGCACGTGTCCTGCAAGATACTTCTCTGTCACCGCAAACTTCCTCATACAATACATAATGCCCTGTGGTATTGGGACTCCTGTGGCTAAAACGGCATAATCCACATATTAATTGGGAGAAAACCATGATGATGAACTGGAGTGTGTTTTGTCACATCCATTGTCTTCGCTCTGCTCGTCTGAGCTTCAAGCGCCCTCAGGGTTCTCAGGCCCCTTCAGATCTCTCAACCATTCCTCAGGAATATTACGACCAGCTCAGGTGTTTGCGAGAAATTAGCCCTGTCTCTCCCTCCACGTAGACAATATGATTGCACCATAGATCTTCTGCCTGGTGCTCCCCTCCCATTGAGTTGCTTTTATAACATCTCTCAACCAGAGAAGGAGGCGATGGGGACCTATATTTTTTGCTGCTCCTTGACCCTGCTAGGAGCAGGGTTCTTCTTTTTATTGATGTCCATGGCCTAAATTACATCATGGTAAAAATAAGTACTTGCTTCTTAATTTGAGCCTCGTAGCTCAGCCCAAGTATTTACTAAACTCAGTTTACAGAATGCATACCATCTCATATGAAGAAAGGAGGGGGCACATCCAGCCAAAATGAGTGCCATTATGGATTGGTCTTGTTAGAATGCCAATTTGTCAAGTTGGGTTTATGTTTTTCCTGTTACTTTGTTTTGACACTTCCTGTCCTGTCCTGTCCTGTGTGTGTCTTCCTCATGTGTGTCAGTTTTACTCCCAGCCTCCTTACCCACCTGTGTCTTGTCTGCAATTTCCCCAATGCGTGTTACCTGTCTGATTTTTTCTCCCTATATATGTCTGTTTGCGTGCCTTCATTGTTTGTGTCATTGTCAGTCTGTTGCATGTATTGTCCTGGCAAACATTGCCATTCCTGTCCCTCCTAGTCGTGTGCCTTCCTTGTGTAAGTAAAGAGTTAGTCTAGTGAAGCTTGTATTAACCTAGTTTTTGTATTCTGGATTTGTTTCTTCTTTTTTTGGCTCTAAAGTGATACTTTTTTACCTCAGGAGAGCGATTATAATTTGGATTAAATTTATCTGTAAATTGTTTGCTATTTTTTTTCCTCTTTAAGAGTGATTTTGATTTGATCTTTGTAATTTATGATTTTCCCGTTGCTTTTTTTTTTTTTTGTTATGGATAAAATCACTGATAATCCCGTGTATTTTTTCACCGGCACTTTTTGTTATTTCCAACAGTGTTTTGTAGTGATCTCTTTAACGTTAAACCTTGTATGTTCACTTCTGAACGGTGAAATAAACTTACTTTTTAAATTCAGGAAATCCGCATCTGGGGAAATTACAAAGTGGGCAATCCCAAGTTGCTGGCATGGATGTGAGCATTGCAGGAATGGAGACACTGGTTAGAGGGGTCCCAAGCCCCTTTTATCACTTGAATTGACTACAAAAATCTATCTTATCTCCATTCTCAGGGTGCTACCCTCAGACCAGGTGCCTAGAGCGCCCACCTTCCATGGATCAAATATGTGCGCAACTCACTCTCCTGTGCAGCGACGACTATGTCCCCTTTCTAATGCTTACCAGCCCCCTCTGTTCCCTGAGCAGGAGTCTACATTGGCTGTTCTTTCGGAAGCGGAACACCACCGACAGATATGTGGAGTTTGAAGAACCACTAAAGTCACTCTGGGTTGTTCAGTGGTCCATATCAAGAGACTAGCAGATGTGCACCCTTCTCCTGCACTGGACTACCGACCGTGTCAGAGGCTTTAGCTCTTTTCTTGGTATCCACTGCTGGAGATTGACGCTTTTAAGTTGGCGCCCTGGTTATAATTGGACCCTATGAAAATCTGAAGATGATAAATCCAATACAGTTAACTTGAAGTTAACTGTATTGGATTTATTTTGTATTTCCAGACTGTGAAAATACACCCTGTTTTCCAGGTGTCACTACTTAAACCGGTTGTGACTTCTGATTTGAGTCCTCCAATGACCGGAGTGTATTTTGGAGATGGCATATGCCAAGCCTCTTTTATCATTTGGATTGACTACAAAAATCTGGATGTTCATCCGCGGGGGAGGGGATTTCAGTACTTGGTGGACTGGGAGGGCTAGGGTCCCAAGGAGAGGTCATGGATCTCTAAGGGACTCATTCTGGACAAAGACCTTCTTAGAGACTTTTATGCGGCTAACCCAGATAAACCTATTATGACGCCTGCAGGCGTCTGTTGAAACGGGGGCTCTGTGATTTTGTGACTGTATTTTTCCCTGAGGCTTCCCCTGTAGATGCTGAGGTGAACTGAGGACACTTGTCAGAGATTCTACAATCAAGTCCACTTTAAAGGAGCTCCAACAACTCACTTCAGTGCCAAAGAGTTGTTCTGCGACCTCATGGTAACAGTGTCAGGCCTCTTGTACTTACCATAGGTGAGGGTAGGAACGTAGATCGACCGGTAAATTGAGAGCCTCACCTCTCTGCTCAGCTCCCTCTTCACCACAATGGGCCGATACAGGGACCGCATCACTGCAGACGATGCACCGATTCGTCTGTCTATCTCACGCTCCATTTTCCCCCCACTCATGAACAAGACCCCGAGATACTTAAACTCCTCCACTTGGGGCAGGGACTCCCCACCGACTTGGAGAGGGCACACCACCTTTCTCCGGTCAAGAACCATGGCCTCGGATTTGGAGGTGCTGATCCTCAACCCAGCAGTGTCACACTCAGCCGCGAACCACCCCAGTGCATGCTGAAGGTCCAGGTCTGATGGAGCCAACAGGACCACATCATCTGCAAAAAGCAGAGACGAGATCCCTAGGTCCCCAAACTGGACCCCCTCCAGTACTGGACTGTGCCTAGAAATTCTGTCTATGTAAGTGATGAACAGAACCGGTGACAAAGGGTCACCGGAGAGGGGCTGAGCTGTCCACCGATCACAACCTGGTGGTGAGTTAGATGCGCTGGCCAGGGAGGAAGCCAGAAAGACCCGGCAGGCCCAAACGTGTTGTGAGGGTCTGTTGGGAATGACTGGCTGAATCCCCGATCAGTGCAGCCTTTAACTCCCACATCCGGGAGAGCTTCTCACAGATCCCAGGGGAGGCTGGAGACATTGAGTCCGAATGGAATATGCTCTCCACCTCCATTGTTGAAGCTGCTGCTCGGAGCTGTGGCCACAGGGTCTCTGGTGCCTGTCGCGGCAGCAATCCCTGAACCCGGTGGGGAAACCGGAAGTAAGGGTTGCCGTCAGGCTGAAGAAGGAGTCCTATCGGGCATTACTGGCCCATAGGACTCCCGAGGCAGTTGACAGGTACCGGCAGGCCAGGTGTGCTGCGTCCCAGGCAGTGAGGAGGCAACAACAGACTAGTCAACAATAATTTTTTATCCCTCAGTTGTCACTTTGATAGTGTTATTTTCTATGCTTTAAAAATGTTCCCTCATACTATGATTTTATTATTATTCGATTCCTATTATTTTATTGTTTTTAAGTATCATGATCTGTGTAGAGCTCTTAAGGTTAACTTCTGTTGTTTTAAATTGTGGTATATAAATACACTGACGTGACTTGACTTCGAATGTACATGTTACACTGTTGTCCTTCATGGTTTGTCTCCTGCAGACACATATTTGCACATACACTTGTACAAAAGCATACACATAAGTCGACCGACACAGACAACAAGCTGTCAGGTCTGACACCCCAGTCTCAATACCCACTGTCACAGCTTCTATTTTCCCACTGTTCCACCTTTTTACACTGCCCCCAACACACACACACACACATATATACCCTTTGTCGATCTGTGCATTCTTTTCATAATACTCTGCCACCCATCTTTTTTTCCCTGCTGTTTTCTCTCACCTCTGAGAGGGCAGATCAGAATCCGACATGCTTTATTGTTCTTTGTTGACATCACCATTGAGCCAGTTGTGTAAATATCACAGTGATGCGATTTTGTCGGTGACACCCTCTATTTTATTGCTTCTAAAAGGTTTTTCCTTACCCATTTTAAACATGACCCCCACAATTCATTAGAATCATTATTTTTATTTCATGACAGACAGCTTAAATGATTAAGTTGAGACTGGTTTTGGTGATGTACAGCAAAAAAAAAAAAAATGTTGGAGAAAGTATAGGTGAGTGTCGCCAAACACCTTACAGCAACAATGCTGAAACACATTCACTGCATGAACATACTTGTTTGGAACAGACTGTGAAGTAGAAAAAATAAATATATCTTTATGAGAACACAGTGGCACAGTCAGCCATTTTTCCAAGCCAATAACTAAAATGTACCCTTATTTTTCACACTGCAAAGTGTGGACAGGCACGTGCCTCACAGTCCATTGTTTGGCAATGATATGTGGCAGTTCATTTTCAGTGTTAGTTCCAACAAACATCTTTAATAATGGCATTGGAGAGATGAGAGCTGAGAAGAATGGGCAAACACAGAAAGAGAATATTATAATGACATCACCATGTGTTTAATTAATATTTGGTACCCTCGGACAAAATTGGATAGATTGAGACTTTGGCTTTATATGTACTTCATGACAACAAATGTTAAAGTGTGTGCATGATGCTTGTGGGTGGGGGTCAGTTTACGTGTAGAAGCTTTGTGCTTATAACCTGCCATTCTCATTTTCATCACCCAAATATCTAGTGCATGCTCAAATCCCATCCTTACTCTTACAAATGCCTGTCAAGCTTTCACACACGTGCAATCACCAGCAAGAGAAGTGTATTCTGAAGTGAATAATAAAACGTTACTGATGGAAGAGCTATGAAATTAAGCAGAAATACACACACAAGTGACAAGGGCTCCATTCACATATAATGTATATGGTGAGTATTTGATCAACACAAGCAGGCTATTGTTAGTTAATGTAAGAAGACATTCATAGTCACACTAATTTGTACACTTAATATAACATGTATCATATTTTCTGATGAAAACTATTTTATGTGTGTAAAGTGTAAACTGCATTGGAGGTAATTGATGTGTACATGAGATGAATGTCTCACCTTGCAATCAATAAACATGTTTTCATAAATCAAGGCTAATTTTGTCTAACTTATAGTTTGGTTGTGATCATTTCACAAAGGAATGGAAAAGGTTCCATTAAAAATTGTCTGACATGTACAAATTGAAATATGCATATTATTTGATATAGCTTGTTTTATGCCCATGGTCAAAAATCTCACATAAGTAGGTTTGATACTGACATTAAACTCATGTTGACTATACGACTTACAGTTTCCCCCACAGATGTATAAATACCAAATAAAAATGTTATTTTGTTAAGTTTTCTTGGATTCTACTGAGTCGTGATTTTAAAGGGCAATGGAAAACACAGTAGTATTTGTAGTAGCTGAATTACCATAGAGTAATCATGGCTATAATAAAATACTTAAGTGGTTCCATCGGTGTGTTCCATAAACACAAATCCTTTCAACCATAGCTTGGCAGGCAGGCTTCTCATGTCCAGTAATGGCTACCAATGTAAAATTAGGCAAAAGCTTTTTTAGAGATGACTCTTGATGGTGTATCAGCGGTACCTCTGTGTCAGCTGTATAACACCAATTACACCATTTAATATTTTTATTTTTCATTGGATTACATTACATCACACAACAGTCACATTTGTTCACCATCAGGCCATGCCCCCCACCCACATTAAGAAGGCCAGAGGCGTCAGCCAAGACAAAACCAAACAGCACGAGACAAGACAAGACACAAACAAAGACAGACAAGACAAGACCAAATGTTGACAATATGAACTACACAGTACACAGAGAGACACAAGTTAACCTCACACCCCCTCCATCACACATGTTCAACTCCAGTATATGGAGCTGAGTCCATGTGGTGTATATATGTAT
>JAPTHA010170776.1:0-15570 GCA_029814585.1 Gymnapogon annona | reverse complement strand
TATATAATCTTATGTCATGTTACATTTCTATATGGTTCATCCAACATGACTTGTTTTGTATCTGCTATTTGGTCAATTAATCATTTGAAGCCTTTTGGTGAGTATTTGCTGCTTTTCACAGCTTAATATGGCTATGTAGTTGTATGTTTCTGCCACCTACACTAAAAAGACAAGGGTTAACAGTTTCTGATATTTCACAGACTAATGGAAAAACTAAATGATAATAAGGAAGTGGTACTCTTGTAACCAGAGGGTTGTGTGTGTGTGTTTGTATGTATGTTTTAGTCTTTCCTCAGCAAACAAATATGATAGATTCAATAAATGGATGACAATTATGAAAACTGGCCTATTCAGTGCCATAATCAGGCTGTGAGACATGAAGAAAATAAGATAAATTAATAAATAATTTGGCATTTTACCCAACTTTCTTTTAATTTGTAACATATTTTTGATTGTACGTGTTTATAGTTTGCCAAATGGCAGGGACATTTATTAATGAAAACATCTTATTAAACATTTTATTTGGAGTAATTAATTACAAATCTTCGTGATTCAGTCAATAATTGAGGAGTAATTATAGCTGATGCAGGTTTTATGCGTCTGCTCATCCTCAGTCCAAAGTGTCCAAACTAAACCGATCTGTCAGCAGATTCAATTGCAGCTCTGCGCCGAGCATATCTTCAGTCCCAGTGCTCTTCAGGTGCGGACCTCGGTCCCGTCGGCGTCCAGGGGCCGCTGGGGTTTGAAGCCCATGGAGATAAACATCAATCAGTGTGTAATGTGAGCCACGTGAAGATGAAACGGACAGAATCCACCCCCACCCGTCCCTGCTCATCAGTCCGGTTCAGACCTCAGCTGGCTTCTCCTGCTCTCACAATAGCTGCAATTACGCCTTGGCGCTCCCTCGGGCGGCGGTGGTCTCCAAGGGGCTGTTAGGGCTGAGCATATATGCCACGAGCCATCTTTATCGGTTTTCTGAGCTTGGATTGTAAAGGTGATGATAAAATCAGCCAACCCTGTTTATCACTCGCTGCTTGGATCGTGTACCGGGAAATGAACCCCGCAGGTGAACATCAGGAGGAAGTTCTGTATGACGCAAGGGGGTAAAGGTCAGGGCCTGGGTGCCGACCTCCAATAACAACCCCAATATGTCTTCCACACTCAAAACGTGCCTCCGTTATGCCTGCAAATCCTCGCCTCATTTCCAGTGGGGAAAAAGGCGTCAAACTCTTTATCTCGATGGTATCGCACAGATCTCTCCACTGGCAGACGAGCTCTTTAGATCCCACAGACCTGACACCGTTGAGAAAATGTAGGTCACATGCTAAACTGTGAAATTTCCATGAGGATAAACAAGATAATGGGATCTGTTCTGCAGACTGATTCAGCAGAATTGTACGGCTGTGGTTTGTTGTTTCAGCTGGTTTTCTCAAGGAAATACTAACCAATGTATTTTTTTTTCCAATAATCAGTTCATGCTCCTCTGCTAAGAAAACATGTTTTTACAAATGGCTCTTGCATGCGAGTTAGTACACTGTGTGAACTACTGAAAGAAAAACATTGTTCGGTTTGAGGAACCTGGAGTTTAAGAGATAATTTCATGTAAAATGTGCTCAGAGACTACGCTTTTTATTTTAGTTTTGTTGTTTTGTTTTTTTGGGGGGGTGGTGGTACGAGTCTGGGCAGTGTTACTCATTTTAAAGGGATATTTTTTTTGTTCAAATTGTCAGTGAATTATCATAATTGTCATATCACATAATTATTCCCTGATTCGTGAAGTCGACAGCTCTCTACAGCTATATACATTTGTTCCATTCAGATTTACACAGGTCAGGATGGGACACGGGTGTCATATATAAGGGCCGTGGTCCAAAATCAGGCCATGCAAAGAGACTGTGGGCTCAATTTATGAAATCAAAGTGAAGATATTAATAATCAATGGTGTTTTGATCATTTTAGTTCAGGGGCCACCTACGGATCAATTCAATCTGAAGTGGGTCGAACCAGTGAAATATCATTAGAATAACAAATAAATAAAAGGCAACTTCCAAGTTACTGTAGGCAAATGTTACAATTTGGCCCAAAATACGACTTGGGTAACTATGCTGTGAGGATAACAATAAGTAACGCGTAATAACAAATCATTATATTTAGAAAAACGCAAAAGATATTTTTACAGAATTGCCAAAACAAGCTCAAGACTACATTTTTAACACAATAAATCTGCAGAATCTGCATTCTAAATGTCCATCATTGCCAGTAGGTGTACTGTCAGGTGTGTTGCTTCCCAGACCTAAGTATGGTAAAGCCTCTGAGTTACAACAAGCTCAGCTGGAGTGAAGGTCTTCTCATTCCCCCGCTGCCAAATGGAAGTTATTACCATAACACTCTCCTCCTGTTCATTTAGTTCCAGGACACAGCTGTGTACGGGAGCACCTGCACATGGTTCAGCCCACAAACAGACACCTATTCCACATCATCTCTGACGCTAAATCTCACCCTCGTATCATCTATCCCGTATAAATGTCCAATTTTGTGGCCACCTTTTTTCATTCATTTTCAAAACCCGTGCTAAACCAATGGGGATGAAGCGCAGTAAATAATGTCTTATGTGTATATGTGCCTGGGGGTAGAGCGGTGATCAGGCATGGAGCACGTCTCTGTGTGCCTGTAATGTCCATGCAGACCTCATGCTGTAGAACCGCATGATGGATGATGTTCCATTTGGCTACACCGTCTGCTCAGTAACGTGGTGCCTGACGCCCCCCTGAATGGGACGCCTGGTGCATCGCCATCAATGAGACAAAGGAAAGTGTTTACACTGGTGCTTAATACTGTGAGAGGAACATGTGTGGCCTGGTCCGTCACCCGGCCTCTTGAGGAACACCACGAAACAATGACTTTAAACCGGTCGTAAGTGGTGTGTAAATTCACACACGTTCTTTGAACAAGGCATTGACAACATGGCGGTAATCGGTGTTTAAACTGCGTGACACATACCCCCTGACCTGCAGGATACCCATAATGCACTGTTTTGGATCCAGAACATTATTGGTTTATTCAAATAAGACAGAGGATGGGTTGAGAGTCACATTTTTTTGGCGGCATCACTTCACGGTTCCCTGTCAAATTTGACTTTGTTGTTTTCATGACTCACAGCCTTTTCTGGAATGCCGTCTGTTCTGACTTCAAAGCCGCACGCCAGGCTGAATAACCGTCGTATCACTTCACGCAGCTCCCCGCCTGGCCCTGCTCTGTGACGCTGCGAGCAGTAAGCCCCTGCAGCTCCGGTATCATGTCCAGCCTCCGTTTCAACATCTCTGCCAGGATGTTACTGATGGCTGAATCATCACGGTAGCGAGGAGACGCCGCCGAGCGACATTGATATCTGTATTAACCGCAGAGTGACCGTGGCGCTCCAGGGAATGACGTTCGGTTTCATTGGGCGTTGGTGGTTAAATCCACACAGGTCTGAAAGAACAGACTGAGCTACTGTAGCTTTTTTTAGAGTCTGGCTGTGAGGTATAGAGTGTTGCTGTCACAGATAAACTTTTGTGAGATCTGAATACATGGATGTGGTTTGGATGAAGTTGTAGTAAAGATCAACAGATGAAACTCCATCACCAGCCCAGTGATACAACTGGCCTTACACCCATTTTGCCAAACAGAAAATGCTGAAAACCAGAAAACAGGGCACATATAGTCTCATTCTCCTAACCCCTGTGCTGATGCAGATCTGGAATCAGCCCCTGAGCGCCTTCAATGGCAGCCGCCGACTCCTGTTGTATGCTATGTGGTAATACTAAACACTAACGCTGGGTATTTTTTGTGTCTTAAGATGGGTGAAAAGCAGAGATGGAATTTCCCTGCGGAGGTAATAAAGCAATTAAACCTTAGCCTTGACCTTTAACCTTGAATTAACAAGCTAGCTGGCAGATTAAGCAATACAGTTATGAATAAAGGCTATATAATGCTAGCTCTTGTGGCTAAACAGTTGTGATAGGCGAGGTATTCAAATTAAATAACAGTAAACATCTTGAAGCTTTTGTATCAGAATCCTTTGACAGTGATATTAGTGTGATGTCTTTAAAGCTTTTTGGTGAGAAAATAGAATTTTTGGACAAACAGAATTGCCAACTTGGCATGTGAGCTGTCAATCAATTCCCAGACTGTCAGTCCTCAGATTGTACGGACTTTAACACTTAACACTTGCATAAAGAGAATGGCATCAAAATGATTCTGCATGAAGTAGTTTTGCTGGAGTATTTATGAACAGGAGTCACTTGGAATCGGGGGCTTTTGGAGCCAGTATCAACAGCAGAGATCAGTCGTATGAGAGTTACTACATGAGAGTTGCTAAAGATTACCACTATCACTAAGATTACCACTATCACTAAGATTACCACTATCACTAAGATTACCACTATCACTAAGATTACTACTATCACTAAAATGACTAATTAAGATGCTACTCTGAGAACTAACCGTTTCCACTTTAAAGCTGTGATTGTTCCATCCTTGTTTCCACTGCCTTGTACTGTGGAAAACATGATGTAAGCATCAAGTCTTTATATCCCCTGTCCTTGTTACGTAATTGATGCATCTGTTTCTGTTTGATCCTTCTTCTGAAGCATGAGCTGTTTTCAGTGTGATCATTTTTTTTTTCATTGGCTCCTGCATGACAAAAAATAAACATCTCCAATGACAGAAATGAATAAGACATTGTATTTCCTGTTGATTGGTTTGCTCCAGGGTGGTTCTCCTCACCCTGACCCTGTGCTTTTATCATCAACCAATCATCCAGGGTCTGTCGGTGTCCTTTAGTGCTGTGCTTAGAGTTGCCTTGGCAACGTGCCTCAATGTTGTGTGTTCGTGTTTGGTGTTGAGTGTGTTGCTCGGTGTGTTTGTGAGGCCTCCCCTCGTGGGTGCCGGCATCGCCCCTCTGCGCACCATGTGCTGCCGCTGATTAGCTCGTCTCGGAGCAGCCCGGGCTGGCAGAGGCTGCACAGCATCTGATAAAGCCTAATTGATACGGCCACCGAGGGAGGCCTTTGTGTGCTTTGTTGGCCCAGCGAGGCGCAGCAGAGTCAGACCTTGTCAGTGTGGCTGCTTAGACAATAGGAGCAGCTGTAACTCAACTCTGAGGAACAGCGATGATGGAGACAGGAACCTCCTCTTGTATTGACTGAATGGGAGCTGTGAAAGAGGGACTGTGTGCAGAGGGAGAACCGGGACAAGACCAGGAGAAGCTTGCTTCTGTTCTCTTTAAAGGCCCCTGGACCCTATTCCTGTCCAAGACACTCAGAGGGACAGCAGAGGAGATCTGAGCATCACCAATCAGAGGAGATGGATACAGGGTCAGCCCCCTCCACGTGGCCCACATTCACAGACAGAAGCTGTGGTGGGACTGTTCCATGAGCGGTGTCACGGCTCCTGCCACACTGCTTCATCTGGGAAGGATGTGCTTTGTTCTTCTTCATTCAAGGTGTTTTATTTAAGTAAACATCTGTGTATATATATATATATATATATTTTATTTTATTTTTTTTTTTTTTGCACTCCTTGGGACCTGAAGTACAATGAGACTTTAATCTAAGACTTTTTGTGTGGCTGACAAAATGTTGAAGTTCAAAGCGTTTTGTTTGGATTACTGGCAGTTCCTGTGTCTCCAGCCTCTGCATGGTTTCTATAAAAGGTAAGCTGTTATATACACTGCATCTATCTCTGCCTGGACTCCCGAGAAGGCACAGCATGGGCTCCTGTATGTTAAGAATAATCATTTCAGTGTTTGTGTCTTGACTCGGAGGGATTTTATACAAAAACAGGCTGTCTATATGCATGTGTGTGTGTGTGTGTGTTTGTGTATGTGTGTACAGACTGAATACACTCCCTTATTTATGCCATGTCGTCAAGTCTCATGTTTGTGAATGATGGGCAGTCTCATTTCCTTTTTTTGAACCCAATGTTGAAAGGAGCTGAATAGGAACACAGGGCCTACATGTCAGGGAGGTCAACTGAGTGGAAATGCTATTGTTGTGGTGTGGCCCTGAAGAGCCCCAGCGCTGTGTTGAACCCATTGTGTGTGTGTGGTCTATTGGCTGTGCAGCGTGAGAGGACACGTGCTCTGCAGCCCACGTCCGTGCACTCTGTGTTGTTCATTCTACTTCTCAAGCATGTTTCCCCTCGTGTGTTTTCTTCTCACTACAGATATTTGCTCCTGTTTAGATATTGGAAGAAATGCTCAAATCAGACTTCTTTCAAAACACCCCAGTGATTTTACACATCAAAGCAGTATCCAAAGGTGTGAATTTGAGCCCTTTTTCAAAATCGAATGTTACATCTACAGTAATAGATTTTCATTAAAACAATCCCTATCCACGTGCCTGTTTTGGCAAAGATCATCATACATTGAATACCAGCTTGACTTCAGTGAATACAGTAGCATGAAAAAAAACAATGTCAAGTCAACTGCAACATTCAGCCTCTGGCATTTAAAGTCAACTTTTTAATGGAAGGCTTGGACTTTAATAAGCACGTCCTGCATTGTGGCAAAAATGTTAGTTGTTCTGTTAATAGTGTGACTAGTTTTTAGAAGCAGTTTTCTGGGTTCGAAATAACAAATCATCATATACTTGATTTAAATTTTTGTTGTCCAGTTTTTTTTTTCTTTCACTTCAAGCAGTGATGTTATCTGTTTCAGTTGAACACTGTATTGTATAGACACAGTCTAGACATACTTTGAGAATAGACATTAAGGCAGTTTAACTTAACAGAGCTTTATTCAGGTTAGATGGTGACTAATGTTAGCTTTCTAAGCATATCTATATATATATATATATATATATCCACATGATGGGTGAGACCAGATTGAAAAGCAGCAGGATTCTAGCATAGCAGATGGGAAAGCCGTAACAACAAGGGTTTCATAAGGAGACAATCCAATGAGTGAAACATACACAGATATACCAAAGTACAGACCAGTTCTGTCCTTTGGTAAACTTGAGCCTCCTCTGATACTAAGTGCGTTTGTTTAGAGAGCAAGGAATGAGATAGGAAAAATTAAAAACATTCAATTGAGTTTACGAACATAGTCCATGTTACCAAAGTAATGGCCAGATTCACCTAATTGTCTATTGTTAGCGTCTCTCATCTACATTTCAACTCATCTTCTTTGTGTAATGAGACAGATTCCCACAGGGTCGTGTGAAGTGATCAAACTCTTGGTTTTCTTCAGAGGACGTTAATCAAAAGTAATGAGAGGGGATGATCTCAGGGCAGGAATTGTCACGTATATTTATTCATTGGTCCACCCATCCCCCCATTTTTGTGTACCCCGTCTATCCCTGGTAGGGGTGGGGAGTGGGGTAAAGACACCCCCACATCTAAATGCTCATGAGTGATTTCTATTTAAATACCAGTCAGGGATTGGATACTGGGACACATTTCATTATGTGGAGGAGGAGCCAAAGATGTGTTGGCTTTTCCACTGGTGTGACTGGAAAGTGGTTATTTGTTGTGGGCTTTGTTTGGGGAGCCAGGCGGTATAAAGTCTAGCTCCACATTGAGTCAGTGTTAGGTCACGAACAAAGAACCAACCACAGATATGGAAAAACAATTACATGTCGGTCATTTTAAATGGTCTTCTCAAGCACATCAGGAAATATGTAATACATATTTATGTTACTGAGATAACACTGAGTCCTCACAGCCTGTAAGAAGGGAAACACATCACGACAGACACTGGCATGATTTAGAGACATATTGGGTCTTGAACAAATTCAGAAAAAATATACGCATGCACAAAAAACCTGAAAGACATTGAAGAAAGGACCAAAAATAGAGTGGTGGTCCAACAGAAAACAACAGAAACGCACCTGTACAAACAGTAATAAAATGTTCACAACATTAAACTAAACATTTGTTACATTTATCAACAGCTTATGGTTGAATCTTTCTGAATATTTTAAGATGATTTTATCTTCCTCTTAATATTCTTTCGTATAATTAAACATTGCTTGGTCTTGAATGCTAAAAACCTTGCTTAAAACTAATGTAGTGCAGTCTGTGAAAATGAACAATCCAATGGCATCCTTGAGTATTAAAACCAGCTACAGTCTGTGTCGCAGTGTTCCATAAAAAAGGTGTTGACTCGAGGCCAAAAGTGTGGTTAATAGACCACGAGAATATTGTGGGTGCAGTAGGATGACTGATGTACAAATATATACACAATACTGTTATACAATGTCATACTAGTAGTACTATTACAATGGCAGCCGATGATCTATATCCCAAAAAAGAAGCTACTGCCAATGTAATGATGATGATATAGTTTGCAGGCTGATTCGGTTCAGGTCTATCTCAGTATTTTTTCCCTTTCCTAATGCTCTGAGGGGTCTGCAAGCATCCACCAAAACCATTTTCCCTTTAATTTATGTGCAATTTGAGGAGACAAAAATCAATTCTTGTGTGTGAAAAAGCTTTAGATAAGAGGGTGGGGGAAGGGTGGATGGGGTGTGTGTGTGTGGTGTGGAGGGTGGCACTGAAAATATGCATCACGCTACAGACAAGGGAAATGCTAAATGCTGCCAAGTAATTTCAACTACTTGCTAAATGTAGTCCTTGTATTTTCTAACAGTAATCTAAGCACTTCTCAACAGGGATAAAATCAGTGCTCGGTACGAAACGACAATCAACAGTTCGATGAAATCAGCAGTTTGACATTATTTGTATGTGTAAACAGAATTTCAGTGTTTAACCCCTAAAGACCCAGTGCTACTTTTATATCAATACCCAAAGGACTTTTTATTATTATTATTACATCGTTAATTGTAATAGTATCATCCTTATTTGGCATTTTCTCTGTGTGAGTTGTGTATGTTCCTATACTTAATCACACTGATCATGTATAAACCCAGTCTCTCCATCTACTGTCATTGATTCAACTCTGTAGGTTTTATCCGTTGAATTAATGTTGTAGAAGATGAAGGTGTTTCCATGGTAACTGTGGAGGCTCTGAACGTCCAAATGGGTCACATCTGACGACCATGAAAATACGAATAGCTGTACTTTACACCAATTATTGATGTTTTTTGATTGATTGATATACCTTTAATCGTCCCGCGAGGGGAAATTCCAGATACAGCAGCATAACACAAAGAGTAGGTAAAAAAACAGAGCAGGACAGATACTCAACAAATTAATGTATTGATAGGATTAATGGATCAACAGGTATTGAACAGTTTAGATCAGTAGATTGGACATCAGTGGATGTTTGGGTCTTCACGGGTTAATTTACTTTGTAATCTCAGCGGAACACTTAATCTGCATTTCAGAAGTATTTAAATGTTTCCATCTTTATGTCTGGATAAATGAAGTGTCTGGTGAATTTAATCTGTTGGACACGGCTGAGCCTCGTATCAGTGTCTTTGTGGTGTTTTTAAAGTCACACGGAGTATTTATGTTTTTCACTCTTAACTCGATCAGATCAGTGACACTGTTGTCCATCCGCGAGTCACCAGCCATCGTCCGCTAATGGATTTACCTGTGTGTTAATAGTTGGGGTTGACAATAATGACGACTGTGTTGACGGGGCGTGAGGAGAAGCTGCGATTGAGACTGAAGTTGAGGCAATGAGGTGAAAAACTCCCACAGAGCTTTATCCTGTCTGCTGCTCTGGGTCAGCGGCTCATATCACAGGGTCCAAATCTGGTTCTTCACCCGCCCACTACTGCCATTCACACCAACTGAATACACAATATGGTTGTAAATATAGTATATCTATGGCTATGCCAGCCGGTGTCTTTCTGTCAACCTGTGTGACGTAGGGAAAAGGTGCAAACTCCACTCAGAAGCTGTCCTCTATAGTTTCCACATAATTATCAAGTGAACCTCTGATCTCATCCATCACAGCAATGGTATCTTCACTGCTGAAATAAAAAATTGTCATAAATGGTACCACAGCGTTGGGGAACATCAGGGGACTGATACAAACGGTCTTACAATGACCTCACAGAGAATTCTCTTAAAGAAAAAAGGTAATTTATCATTTATTAGAATGTTTATTGGAACATAAAATTAAAAGAAAGGTAAAAACAAAATCAACAATTTGCTTACACAAATTTAACACATGTTCAAAATGAGAGGGCACAAGTCTAAACGTATTAAATCCCAGCCCGTCTCCCTGTATTTATGTTATATAACTATCCCACTCCCATAAAATAACTAACACTACTACTACCACCACCAATAACAATAATAATCAACTTGAAATAACAGTATCAATAGTAATCAACTTCACTGGTACATTCTCATCCATAGCGGAACCTGGAAACCATTAATCCTCAGACTGAATCTTTGAAATGTAGATGAAGGCTGGACTTTAATGGCTACTTTGTCATGTTTTTCAGTACCTGATGTGTGTTTTCGTCCCAGCTCTGGCAGATCAGTGACCCCGTTGTTGATCTGTTGACCACCAGTGATTGTCTGCTAATGGATTCACCTGTGCGTTAATACCTGGGGTTGACAATAATGGCCACCGCGTTGACGAGGCATGAGGAGAAGCTGTGATTGTGTCCCCGCTACCTGCGCATGTGGGTCACCGGACTGTCCAAACCTGCTTCTTCATTAGAGCTGAACACACAGAACCCACTACCTTTTAATCATTCACAGCCACTCACTCCATCACGCTTCACTTTTAACGTCTTATCCGCTTTTCCTCAGGCTCAACATGACCTCAGCCACTTCTGTGTACGGATTTAACTCCTGGCAAAAATAATGGCACATAAAAACCCGATTCTTTTATGCATTTCAGAACCTCCCAATAGCTCCAGGCTTTGACCTTTCTCCTCAAGGATTCATCTGATTACAGTGTATTTATCTGACGTTAACAGACAGAGCCACGGCCTTTAATATTCCACACTCATTGTGGAAATTTGGCACATCAGAGCGTTAAGGAGGCAGGTCTCTGCCGGGCTTTCTCCTGCTGATCCCAGCGGAGCTCACTGCAAGCCTTTGCAAATGCAGATGAATCTCATATAAATCTCCAGAGGCTTTCAGGATTCACACCAACTCCCCCCGAAATAATGTGGCTGACCTTAATTTGGCTTTCATCATCAGAGGAGTCCGGTCTGTGTAACAAGATGGAAAATAAGGTGCGGCAGCGTCTCAGTTGTCGTGAATTATTAAACGTGAGATGTTGTGGTAGAAGGACCACGGCGTGTTTAATAGGGTGCTAATTGCATTCATTTGTGGGGCCAAGCCACGCGCCGGCCTCACTCTGAGTGTGTTGGTGTTCGGAGCGTGTACCGACACTGAGCTCTGTCACCTTCTGCCAGCGACTCGTTCACATTGAAAGCTGCAGGCGCCCGCGCTGCCAGCCACGTTCTCCGATACCCCGACGCTTCACATGTCTTGTAGTGGTCGGTTTGATATCAGCCACTCTCTGTGTGATTTTCCTTTATGCCGTGAAATGGAAACATCCAAGTGTGTAACCCCCTGTCAAATCGATCTGCTGTGTGAATGTGTACAAGCATCGCTGTGCAACTCAGAGATGCAGTCTCTGTAAATTAGTGTTACAGCAAGTGGCAGAATACACACTCATACTAGACATACCGTTTGTTGATTCATATCTTGTATTAACTGTTGAATATGTCCACAGTGTGTTTTCACTCTCGAGGGGACTGTAATAACTAACTTCACGATGCACAGGTGAAAACATACACAAACAGTACAGTAAACACTAAAAATAGTATTGGTCAACAAGGCTAACCAGCCTAGTCCAGGAAGCGCTAATGAAGCCACTTGACTGAGGAGTGAAATGTTTTCCGAGACTAAATTCAGTCCAGTTAATTTGATTCATTTGCCTCCAGACACTGGTCAACAGTGACTTTGCTACCAGGATAAAAATTCCTTAGCAGAATTTTTCCACTATGTCAGGATTTCAAGTTCTGCACAGGTCCTTGTATAGCCATTAGCAGCATTTGTATGTAGTGACCAGTTTTCCACAATTTTCTTTTCAGATTGTGGATAACAAATGGCTTAAAATAGTATGGATCACCATAATGGTAAAATACTTTTGTTAATTTGCATCAGATTCATTCAAATTAAAGTCATGTATACAAGTAAAAATACAAGTAAAAATAATGCATGAGTAGGACTACTAAAATGTATGTATGTCCAGTATTGACATATACATGCTGTTGTTTCCTACTTACTCCCACTGCTGTCATGGAGGTCAGAGGCAGAGAGACTGATGGACATCAAATAGAAAGACAGACAAGAAGAGAAATGTTTGGCAGCTGCTCAGAGGAAGGCCACAGAGGCCAACAGGGAGTGAAAATACTTGGCTATTCTTAAACATCTAAAATAACAAAGGCAGACTTCTCACATGGTCACCGTACAGATTTGCATTACTGCATTTCAGCAGATCCTTCCATCCACATAAAGGTTGTTGTTGTTGGGAATACTCACTATGCACCGCGCTTATCCATTACTTAGAGAAGCACGATTTCAATTAAAGTGAATCCACCAAATATACAGCACCACATCTAAAGGCAACATGTTTTGAATGTTCAATTAACCACAAACCAAACTCAACACCAAATGGAAAACTCAGAAATCTAACTCACTAATGTCCTGTCTGAATTAAACCTGGGTTCATACATGAGCAATAAATGAATTGTCATTGTATTTGATTCCAGTTCAGATTCTACTGGTCCACCAAAAAATTATTTTCACCAGAATACACTATTATTTGACTTTTTTAAAAAAATATTTAATTTTTTTATTTTTCATTAGACAACAACATTAGATTACATCACACAACAATCACATTTGTTCACCACCAGGCCACGCCTCCCACCCACATTAACAAGACCAGAGGCGTCAGCCAAGACAAAACCAAACAGCACGAGACAAGACAAGGAAAGACAAAACCAAACGTTGACAATACAAACTACACAGTACGTAGAGAGACACATGTTAACCTCACACTCCCTCCATCACACATGTACAACTCCAGTATATGGAGCTGAGTCCATGTGGTGTATATATTTATTTGACGTATTTATTCACATATTCTTCATTCAACATATCAGGGGACTTCAGAAAGTCTGTGGGAAAAGAACATACTGTAGCTTTGACCTGGTTTGAATCGCACATTTACACACCCTCAGTTTTACACAAATAGACTTAAAAGCTGGTATTGACACTTCCAGAAGTGTATTGACCTGAATGGAGCATATGTTGAAAAATAAACATCATAACTTAACCGGTTTTTTTTTCAGCTGCCCTTTCTCCATGAAGTTTTTGTAGCGCCCTCTTATGTATGTAAGCATAGAGGTTTAGAAATCCAACACAGAAGTAGATGTGATCATACCATAGTAAACAACACAAGACAATTCATGTTAATCTCATTTGGTTGCCATTCTTTCTTTACTTGTGTTTTTTTCCATTTATGTCAATCACAAAATTGATTAATATTAATTTTATTAAGGATTGTCACCACTTTAAACTTATGGAAATATATTAAATATAAATTATCTGCATGTGATATCAGCCACTTAATTATTACCTTAATTAAGACATAAACTTATATTGCTGTGTCCAGGACAGATGCTTGTTTTTTTGTTTGTGAACTCACTGTTTTGACATGTGTAGCTCCAGCAGCATTAACACTAAACAGTCCGGGTTGAATTCCACAAAACTACTGCTAAGTCATGAGTTGACTCCCATGACTTCACCAACCATACACGCTGTCATATGGATTTGTGTTTGACTGACTCCTCTTATTGACAGCCTCTGTGCAATCTGCTGTGGTGTAAGTGTGAGGAAACAGACTGACCGACAGGGTTGAAGATCACTGCACTCTGCACTTCCAAACAACTATTATAATTCACTCCAAGATATTTAATAGACTAGCAATAAAATGGCAACATTCTGTGAAATACACCATTTAAACCACATTAATGGAATCTTGCTTCTCCTGAATCTCCAAAGAGGCTTCTGCGGACTATCTGCTTTGTTTGCGATTTTGTTTTTACACATTAAAAAGTATTTATTTACTTATTCATTGTGTTTTAATATCTAATCTTTATTTCACCAGTTAAAGCATAATGAAAGCATTCGTATTTGCAATAGGTAAAAGGCAAAGCCGCTAGACGAGGGGGGGTCACATAACACACAACCATACCAACATAAAAATGACAAATGACATCACAAAAAGACACTAATAATGGTAAATGGATTGTATTTATGTAGCGCTTTTCGACACATTAATGGCACTTTACATTAGCCTCACATTCACCTGTTCACACACACATTCACACACTAGTGGGCAGCTGCTGCCATGCAAGGCCCTGCCAGGTTCCACTGGTGAGCAATTTAGGGTTCAATGTCTTGCTCAGGGACACTTCGACATGTGGAGCTGGAGCCAGAATTCAAATCGACAATCCGCTCTACCAACTGAGCCACAGCCACCCACTATGTAATTGAAACATGCATACAAGACATTTAAGTAACAGCATTTGTTTGTTAAAATGTCCATAATACTTTTAATCAGTGCACATTCTGAAATGAAATTACTCAGTATCCATGAGTTGTTTTTTTTTATTTTTTTTAAGCTCATTCCTATCTTTTTACTGCTTTCTACTGAGACGATACCACACCTATACCAATACCGACAACTTGTACTGTGGGTATTTCAGTGTAAGGAGTCGTCATGACTGTGTGTTCGCAGTGGCAGATATAATTGCTATATAATGTTAGGACAGTGACAAACCCAGTGGATGTTACAGCCAATATGCACTGATGGCCGGTTAACAATAGAGTACAGTGGTGCATCCTGAGGGAGGCGTTTATAGCAAATGGGAGTGCAGAGCGACATAAAACATCCACTTTATGGAGATCTCCCTTCGAGGGCGTTTTATAGACCGGGATGGGAATCAAAAACCGGTACTTGTAAAGGATTCCTTTGAATCATTAATCTGTTTGCTTAACAGTTAATACTTAGGGGTTCTACGTCATCATGTCCAATGTGTCATCTTGTCAATCCTGTATTTTGGCTCAGAATCATCTAAAGCATCATCTAGAGCAGTAAAGTCAACACTGGGGCCAGTTGCTACAGTTGTAGAGCTTCCTTCATGAACAAGGGATGAATACCTCCATTTAACCACAACATCTGATTAAAGTGCACGAATGGAACATCTCTGATTGGCTGCTTAGTGAAGGTGGCAGTAACTCTAGAGGCGGAGTCTACGAGCTAGGAGTCCTGTCATAGCTGCTAACATTAAACTTGTTCTGGTTCTATCGATACTGTAGACGTTACCGACGTCTCACCATGTCAGTGTCCTTTCACTGTTGTTTCTGAATGATCTCCATGTATTTTGATTATGTTTGGATGATAACGAGGCACAGAGGGGCAGCAAGATAGATAGATAAATAGATAGGTAGGTAGACAGATAGACAGACAGACAGACAGACAGACAGACAGACAGACAGATAGAGAGAGAGAGAGAGAGAGAGAGAGAGAGAGAGAGAGAGAGAGAGAGAGAGAGAGAGAGAGAGAGAGAGAGA